>JAJEJO010000389.1:465667-570302 GCA_020662805.1 Glaucomys volans
CCATCTGTGCGTTCATGCATGTACACAGGGCAATGGTATCTGTCACACACTCTGTTATTAATTTTACCCCCCACCCGCCCCCACTCAGATAGCTTCTTACATCTGGCACAAGGCCTTGGGCACAAATAGTGAAACAGATATAACAGCCAGAAAGAGCTTTCAATCTAAGCTACTAACCTCCTATCAGAAAAAAAAAGTGCATTCACAGACATAAACCGATCCAGTTTAGAGACCACCTGCCGGGGAACAGAGCTTCCAGCTAGTTATAAATCTTCTGGGTTAACATTTATCATGTGAGCCCATTAGTGGCTTTTACACATTTCAATGGAAGGGAAATGTTAGCATTACGGTGTTAGGGAGATGGTGGTGTTTTTTGGTCCTAGGGGGTACTCTACCACCAAGCTATATTCCTAGCCCTTTTTAAAATTTTTGAAACAAGGTTTCACTAAGCTGCCCAGGCTGCCCTTGAACCTGCCATACTCCTGCCTCACCCTCCTGAATGGGTGGGATAACAGGAGTGTACCACCCCCACCACCCTGCAGCATTTTCTTTCTCTCTCTCTCTTTTTTTTTTTTTTTTTTTTTTTTGTTTTGGCGCCGGGGTAAACCCCGGGGCACTTAACCACTGAGCCACATCCCTAGCCCTTTTTATTTTTTGTTTAGGGACAGGGTCTTACTAAGTTGCTTAGGGACTCCCTAAGTTGCTGAGGCTAGCTTTGAACTCATAATCCTCCTGCCTCTTAGCCTCCTACATTGCTGAAATTACAGGTGTGTGCCACTGCTCCCTGCATTAAGGTATCTTTTAAATATGAATAATAAGAAGAAGACTGGGATACTTCAGTTTTATTAAACGCATTTCTGTGATTATTAGCCTAACAGTTTCTCAACACTGGCACTATAGACATTTTGGGCTAAATAAAACTTCATTTTGGGAAGCTATCTTGTATACTATAGGATGTTTGGTGGCATCTCTAGTCTCCACCCCCTAGATGAGTAGCACGATGAGTAGCATGAATAGATGTTGTCCCAAGTTGTGACAAAAATGTCCTGAGAAACTGCAAAGGTCTAGGGGCAAGACTTTCCCCAACTTGGGAACCACTAGTACTGGGGATGTAGCAAAGAGGGGGTGGGGAGGAGAGAGGGAGGAGGAGGGAAGGAGGGAGGGAGCGAAGGAGGGAAACACCACTGGCACAGCTAATAAGGTTCCACATGCATACTTTGTAATTCTGCTCCTGACTTACACAGCTATATAAGTCATGTGCCACATGTTTTGGTCAACAACAGATTGCACACATAACAGTGGTCCCACAACATTATGGTGCCTACTGACATCAGAGACATCTTAGTTTGTGAAGTACACTCTGCTGTTCGCAGGATGAATCACCTAACCATGCGTTCCTCAGAACTCATCCCACTGTTAAGCAGTATGTAATTGTATTTGGGGGCTTTGTGTTCTTGGTGGTTATTCAGTTTTAAAGTGATGAGGAAGAAATGAAAGTGAGTGGACAATGTTGAAGAACATGGGCATCCCCAAGAGGTCAATGGGTATGAGGCAATATACTCTCCCACACTGTTGACTGACAGTTGCTAAAATCAGAAATCCATCTGGCAATTTACACTTAGTGACAAACTAACTCTACAGTTCAGTCCATGAGGAAAAAATGAAAAATAATTTTTAAATGATGGAACACTTTGGAGCTATATGAATTTTACAGATAATGCAAACATGTACAAATGTTAAAAATTTTACGGCTACAATTATGTAAAAAAATCCTATGACTTGGGCATGGACTGAAAAGTCAGTCAAAGGAAGAACAGCAGTCATGGAAAGGTGGGTTCTCTTAATTCCTATACTTATATTGCTTTTATAAGAAAAAAAAAGGTGAAGAAATAAATAACAATTTTATTCTCTACCTTATGAACTGGTTTTGATTCTTCCCAATGGGTTTAGCTCACTTTTTAAAGTTTATTATCTTCATCATAAAAGTACTCCATTCTCACTACAAAAATTTGGAAAAACTCTGAAAAGTCTTAAGAAAACAATGTATTCACAATGGTATCCTCTAACCATAAACTGTATAACTGTGCCAGAGTGTCTAAGTTTTTGAGTTTGAGTTAGTGCATATCTGAGCACTCTTGGAATACATTTTTAAAAGTTTAGCTTCCTGACTTAACCAGTACACCTGCACTTTACAGAATCTTAAGGTACACTTTTTTATAGTTTCTGGTTTTAAACAATTCATTTCCTGCTGAGAACTGCTATATCTCTGTGTGTATACACACACCTTTCTTATTTATTTTGTATTTTTGTATTATGAACCCTTGTAGGCTGACACCCTGTGATTTTTGTTTTTTGTTTGTTTGTTTGTTTGTTTTTGTTTGTTTGGTACTGGGGATTGAACCCAGAAACAATCAGAGCTACATTCTCAGTCATTTTCGTTTTATTGAGACAAGGTCTCACTAAGTTCTAGAGGCTGGCCTTGAACTTGAAATTCTCCTGCCTCAGTTTCACGAGCTGCTGGGAATACAGGCATGTGCAACCATACCAAGTGCTTACCCCTTAGCTTCTGAAGCACTGCTGACCCTTAAAAAATGAAATGCATAATTTCTAAAGGCTATAAGGACATGAAGCCCCAAAGGGACTCTGCCTTTCTCATAGAGCCCTAGAACATACAAACTGCAACAGAAGAATGAGCATGCTGGACTCTGTCCTTTGGCTTAAAACATCTAGGTGTGGTCTCTCAGGTGGTGGGCACTTGATTCTGAGACACTTACAGGTCATAGGAGAACTTCCGCTCGAGGTTGGTCTGGTTCTTCTGAAACTGGATCACATCCTGCTGCAGCTTGCCGTAGTTCCTCTGCAGGGCCTTTAATTGGTCTAAGCCAAAAGAAGGACAAGCACAGATCACTGGCATGGCTATCATGCTGCTCAGCCAAAACACAAGGGCATGATCACAAGTCAGAACACAGGGGCAGTGACACAAAGGGCATAAGAAGGGACAGAGAAAGCCTGAGAACAGCTCTTCCCCTGCAGTCACCACACCCAGTCATAGACAGTCTCAGAAGTTCATCATCCCAAAGGACCCTGCCTCTTGATTTTTTTTTAAATGTCTGTTAAATTTCCTTTTTGAAGTCCAATTCTTAAAATGTGTTGGCAGCCTCTATTTGCCTGTCTTTTTCTTAAGACTGTAGAAGCCCAGAATTATCCAAAATGTCACATACACCACTGTCCCTCACCCCTGGACAAGTGTCCTTCAGTCTGTAAAACACTGGTCTCCATGCTTGGTGTGATATGCAGCCACCCCTGGACACCCTGCCCTTGGCTACTCACCAATATCCTTTGCTTGTCACTTATTCACAGCCAAGCTATTCTCCAAGGTCCTGAGGTTATTTAATCACCCAACCCTCCAACCAGGGAAATACCAGCTTTCTTTGAGGAAATTCGTCAGTCCCATCCCACTGATCTCGCCACTCCACTAAGAAAAGCTCTGTAAAGAAGAGCAGTGGCCAACAGGTGACCAAGTTGGGGTGAAAGAAAAAACTGCTTCAGAGGAGTCACCAGATGTTCTGTGGGGGAATAAAATTAAACTGAAGGATTCCATGAACTACTGATACCCACAACACGGTCCAATCTCAAAAGTATATGATAGAGAACAGCCTGATTTGGAACAGGTGACAAGAGGCGTTTGGGAAGGGGATTGGGGTTGGGAGGCCAAAAGGGTCAGCCCAGAGAGGCTGGTGCTACATGCTGTCTGCAGCAATGGTCTGTGAGACCACCTGTCAACTGTATGGATCTATACAAAGATAAACTTTATTATTATAAATTATGTTTCAATAAACCTAACTTAAAGGAAAAGATTCCTTTAACTGAACCAAGTGCAAGAACACTATTTAGCAATGAAAAGGAACAAGCAACTAATGTCCACACAGGGATGAATCTCACAATGATCATGCTGAGTGAGAGAAGACAGACAAACCGGGACATATGTTCTCAACCATTCACACATACAAAAATGCCAGCTAAGCTACAAAGACAGGTAGCAGATCAGGGTGGCTGCAAAGGGTGTGTGGAGAACTGCCTAGGGGCACAAGCAAGTTTATGAGAGTGACACTTCTACTATACTGATTTTGGTGGTGGTTTCCCGACATGTATGCATATATCCATATTTGTCAAATTGTACATCTGACTGTAGTTTACTGAATGTCAATACGTACAATTAAAGTTGTTTAAAAATATTAAGTTTAGATAAGGTTTCATACCATTCCCCTATTAAAGGACTGATCAGTCTAACCAGATCACAAGCTCTGAGAAGCACTCAGCTGTCAGACAACCTCTTTAATTTTGTGTAACTCTGTATTCCCCCAAAGAAAATTTGAAAAAGCAAATTTTGCATATTCCTACTGATATTTTCAAGTCTGATTTGGAACAGACCAGTGGTGTCCAATAGAATTATAGTGCAAGCACAGAGGGAGCTTTATATTTTCTAGTAGCCAGTTTTAAAGTAAATAAAACCAGGTGGAATTAATTTTAGCAATATGTTTTATTCAGCCTGGTAGATTAAAATATTATCACATCAATATCTAATGAATATAAAAATTATGAGTGAGATATTTTAAATTATTTTCTTCATGCAAGGTCTTCGAAAAGCTGCGTGTATTTTACAATTATAACACATTTTAATTTAATAGTTAAATTTTCATTAGAAATTTTTGATTGGGATTTAGATTTCATAAAATTTAGTTAAGTAGAGTGATTCATACAATGTTGCCAGGCACAGTGGCTTACGCCTGTAATCCCAGAGACTTGGAAGGCTGAGGCAGGAGGATAGCAAAGTTCAAGGCCAGTTTTGACCACTTACCAAAACTCTGCCTCAAAAAACAACAAAAAACAGGCTGGGATGTAGCTTAATGGTAAAATACCCCTGGGTTCAATCCCCAGTACCATAAAAGAAAACAACTAAAAAAACACAGGCTTGATATACCCGTACTACCCCAAACATATTTAAGTTTCCTAAAAATTGAATCAAGAATATTTGTATGGGGTGGGGGCAGGGGAGTACTGGGGATTGAACCCAGGGTACTCTACTGCTGAATGATATCCTAGTTCTTTCTGTTTTTTATTTCTGAGAAAAGTCTTGCCAAGCTGCCAAGGCTGGCCTCAAACTTGTGATTTTCCTGCCTAAGCCTCCTGAGTCAGTAGGATTGTGTGCCACCATGCCTAGTGAAGTATCAGTTTTACATTTAAGTTACTGAAAACTAGCAAACTTTAAAATCCAGTTCTGTCCCACTAGTTATGTGTCAAGTGCTTATAGACATGCAGTTGACAGCTGGAGACTGACCTTCTTGTTTTAGAGAAGTGAAAATTGAGGCTCCAGGGGCTCACAGGAGCTTCCTGATCAAGATTGGAACTCCTTCCACTTGTCTGCAGGTGACACTGGACCTCCTGACTCCTCTAGTAACAACAGATGGGGAGCATACCTCACAGAGGACTTTGCCCCACTTACTGCCTCACTGTTGCTTCAAAATGATCCAAAGAAAAACTAATACTTAGCTGCCAAATAAATCAGCAACAAAAAAGACAATTAAATTGGGCTGGACATTTTTTTCTTTTTTCATGGTACTAGGGATTGAACCCAGGAACACTTTATCATGGAGTTACATCTCTAGTCCCTTTTTTGTTTTGAAACAAGGTCTTGCTAAGTTATCCAGGCTGGCCTCAAACTAAGATCCTCCTGCCTCAGGCTCCCAAGTCATTGGGATTACAGGCAAACACCACTGTGTCCAGTTTTTGATGACTTTTACAAGCTTCACGAAGGCAACCTAAACTCAGGGTGACCTAATTAAAATAAGTCATGTATATACACATACATGTATAGAGTAAGTATATGTGTGCATGCGCACACACAAAAATTATATATATACACACACATACATGATGCATTTATATACTTATATGCACACAGACACCATATATATATAAAACAAATCATATATGTATCAATCACATATACAGGTTGAGGATCCATCATCAGAAATGGTTAGAACAAGAAGTTTTTGGATTTCAGGGTTTTTTTCAGATTTTGGAATATTCGCAAAAATATTGTGAAATACTTTGGGGATGAGACCTAAGTCTAAACATGAAATCCATATTATGTTTCACATACAACTCTGTTTACATTCATTGTCTGAAGGTAATTTTACAGAACATATTTAATGATTTTGTGCACTTGTGACCCATTACTAGAAATTGTGGAATTTTCCACTTTTAGCATCATACTGGCACTCAAAAAGTTTCAGATTTGGGGGCATTTTTTGGTTTTTCACGTTGTAGTATTAGGGATGCTTGACCTATATCACTTCTTTTCTGGGCCTGTAAACCAGGGCTTTGCCCATGTTAAGCGAGTGCTCTGCCACTGGCTATTCCTCCAGCCCAATATTTAACATACTTATCAATGAGAGCCTGAATTCTTCTGTTGATTAGTTTATAACATATTCAGTAATATTTTTAAAAGGAAAATCCTGTTACAAGGAAATACAGAAGGGCAAAAAGAATAAAGCTTACTCAATCACTCATACCATGACCCACCATGAGATTCTCATTAAGAGAGCCATCTGAGACCCTGAGGAAAGACAAGTTTTTAGGAGCCCAGGCTGGCATAGGAGGGGAGTGGAGCTTACCTTGCAGATCTCTGATGAGCCTCTCACCTGTGGTGATATTATTCACTAAAACCGCCTGCAAGGAAGATAAGCACAAAATGAAGCACCACAACCTAACAATTCAGCCTTCATAAGACACACCTTCTAAAAAAGGAGGAAAGGAGCAGCCCCTTCCCAGCTGAAAGCAGCTATCAAGGGAGTCGTGCCTTTGGCTCTAGCTGCACTACCCCATGTTTGCAGCTGAAAAGGAACCCACCTAACTCAGATTTGCTTTCTGACCACCAGCCTGAAATGGAGGCAAGAGTACTTGGATCCTTAGCTCCATTCTAGCTCTAGAACACCACTCCTAGTAAGGTGTGGCTTCTCCTCCTGCCCATACCACAAGTCCTCCAGAGAGCCCAGGGAGGTCAATTCCTTGTTCACAAATCAAAATCTGAATCCCAGGTTGGCTAAGAGAAGGAAAAATGGGATTCAGTGGTCTCCACTAGGAGGCCCACTCTTTCTCCTGAGGGGATGGAGAGTTTCACACACAGCGAGCTCACCAAGCAGGGTTTGTCAACAAAGCAGGGAAGCAGCAACTTGGAATCCAACATGATAATAATAAATAGAAAGGAAAAGAAAGACTAGCATTGAGTTACAAGTTTAACAACTGGCCAGTACTCAGGAAGAATCATTTTGTGCCAGCTGCTCTTCTAAGCAATGCACATTTATCTATCTGCTCACTTACTTTATTTGTACTGGAAATTGAATCCAGGGTTGCTTTACCACTGAGCTTCAACTCCAGCGCTTTTTAATTTTTATTTTGAGACAGGGCCTCACTAAGTTGATGAGGCTGGTCTTGAACTTGCGATCCTCCTGCTTCAGCCTCCCCAGTTGCTGGGACCACCACCATGCCAAGCACCCACTTACTCTTCATAATAGCTATGTGAGGTAGGCAGTGTATGATCCCATTTTAGGGCACAGGGAGCTGAGGCACAGCTTGCTTAAATGGCTCAAGGTCAGGTAAAGTTAAACTCCAGTCCCAGCAGGCAAGCTCCAGAGTCTGGAGCAAGCTCTTTGCAGCTACCTGCCAAATTACTAGGACACCAATTTAATGGACTGCACTGTGGTACTTAAGTTTAGGCATCAACTTGACTGGATTAAGGAAAGTTTACAGAAGGGGTAGAGCATGACCTGTGGGTGTGTCTGTGAGGGTGTTTCCAGGGGACACTGTCATGGAAGAGTGGACAAGATTTGCCCTCAAAGCACCATCCAATTCCCTGGGGGGTGGGGAGAACAAACTAAAGAGAGAAAAGCACTTCTCTCTCTCCTGCAATGGACACTCCTCCTGAGATACAGTGTGGACATTAGGAGCTCCAGGCTCTCTAGTTTTGGGTCTCTAGAACCTACTCCGGCAGCCCCTGGGTTCTTGGGTCTTTGGCCTTGGACTGAGAATTACACCACCAATTCCCCTGGTTCTGGGGTCTTCAGACTTGGAACTAAGTCACGTTACCAGCATCCCAGGGTCTCCTGGGACAGACTGCAGATGGCTGTCAAGGGACTTCTCAGCCTGCATAATGGGACGAGCCAATTCTCTTAATAAATCCTTTTCATATATATTGGTTCAGTCTCTTTGGAGAATCCTGAATATGATAGCACCCCATGTTAAAAATGAAGCAAAAACTTGAAACAGGGGAATAAAATATGAAATATCAAAGTGCATCAAACAGCAAGGGTAACTTTGTGAACACACATAGTACATATGTGTGCTTGAGTGAATATGAAAGTTTCTTATTGTGTCGTCATCAATCAAGTTTGCCAAACTCCACTCATCAACATGGTGCCAAAATATGGGGACACATTTGTGCCCCATCCTGATTACTGGTGGAAGAGGACAAACTTGCCAGCCCCTTCCCCTGTTACTCTGGGATCTTTCTGTGCAGCCTTCATGCTTTCCTAGGCCTGGGCAGAGATGAGGTTAGTAGAAACCACAGTTTTACTCCAGATGTTTATGAATATAGGGATGTGCACTCAGAGATGCAAAGCTGCCAAACGAATCTGGCATTTATTTTGAGAGATCATAAGATGTGGGACATTTCCTGGACAACAGAATGGAAGTCCAGATAATAAACCAGTAGTAAAATTCATCAACTGAGGAGAGTTTTCCAGAGGGGTATTTATTCTACCTGGATTAGGATAGAAAATAGGAAGGGATGAGATACCCTCAGTGGGAATCCAATTTACACAGCTGGAAACTCCTGTTCTTGGAAAAAAGCATGCAAATGTTCAACTGAAAAGACAGAAGACTACCCTAGGATCCTGCAATCTCACCTACAGGTATACATACAAAAAATTCAAAGCAGAATCCCCAATAGATAGCTGCATTCCCACATTCTTTACAGTTCTACACAAAAGCAATCTAAATGGCCATTCACGGATGAATGGATAAATAAAATGTGATACACACTTACAACAGAAGATCATGCTTCCTTTAAAAATAAGGAAATTCTGACACATGCTACAACACAGATGAACCTCAAAAGATATTGGGATAAGTGAAATAATAAGCCAATCACAAAAGGAAAATACTTTATGGTGTTTTCCCAGGGCTGCAGGAGAGAAAGGGAGAATTAGTGTTTAGTGGGTTTAGAGTGTCAATGGTGCAAGTTCAAGTCTAGAGTCACTGTACAAAAATGTAAATTAACTTCACATTACTGACCCATACACTTAAATTACCACCTTGCCTCTGAATAGTATTGCTAAAACAAAACAGAAAAAAGGAACATTTAAATGATTATATGCTGATTATCTCCAAATCTGTTTCTTCTAAATAAAGACATTTCTGCTTCCATGTGACTTTACTCTTTCAAAAAATATATTTTTTATCTTCCCCCACCTACTTATGCAAGAACAAATACAGCCTCCACTTAAGAAAAAAAGATCATAAAATGCAACAAGATCTTTTATATACAATTTTATACTTATATAAAATCTTGTTCAATATTTTTGGGAAAATATGAGAATGTTTCCTATCTTCTTTTGGGGTTCAACATATTATAGAAGAAAAAACACCTACATTCAACAGTTATTCAAAATAACTTACTTTGCTCTACCCTGATCAGGCTGTTCTTCACATTTTGGTGCAGAGTGACTTTGGGGGACCTGCACCTGGGAGTGTTGTGGACTGTTCCCTGAGGACACACAGTCATAGACAAGGAGGCAGGGAGTGACACCTGAAGTGACTGGAAACTGAACCAGAAGACATTAGGATGAATCACCCACAAACAGACTTAGTACAATCATTCTAGTCTGGGAAACAAATATATTTGACCAAACTATTCCTGCATTAGATTTCTAAAAAAATAAGCCCAATGTTTCATAGTAAAATTTCAAAGCAACAAATCTACAATACATTATCACATTTTGAAAGCTCAACAAGATGTAAATAGCTTATTTTTAAAACATTAACTTCTGCCAGCACAGTGGCACACATCCGCAATCCCAGCTACTCAGGAGGATGAGGCAGTAGGTTCACAAGTTCAAGGCCAGCGTAAACAATTTAGCTATATCCTCAGCAACTTAGTGAGACCCTATTTCAAAATTTAAAAAAGGGATGGAGATATAGCTCAGTGATAAAGCAACTCTAGATTCAATCTCCAAACCAGGGGGAAATGTAACTTTCAAAAAGCTTACTTGGAAGCATGATGATGATCACATTAGGAAGAGTAAAGTTTTGCTACTGTGTTTGGCTCATTCAAATAATCAACATGCTTTCAGGGTGAGGGTTCATCTTAAGACCCCATCCTAGCTAACCCTTGTAACCCAGAGCAATCAGGTACCTGAATAATTTCTTCGTAATGAAATTCCTGTTATAGCCTGAGGAAGACTAACCTTAAAAGGCAAGTTAATTTTAGTGACCTATGAACTACATAAAAATTAAGGGAAGATTGAAGCATTCATTAAGTCTTTTTTTTACTATTTACCAGTACCAAAATCTCTCAGAGCAGTGCTATACATAGAAATAAAATGTCAGTCACAAATGGAAATTTAAATTTTCTGTTAGCTGGGTCAAGGGTGTAGCTCAGTTATGGAGTGCCGAAGACAAGTTGCATCCAATCCCCAGCAACACACACACACACACACACACACACACACACAAAACACCCTCTAGTAGCACATTCAATTTCAATTAAGTGAAAAGAAACAGAGAAGGCATATAAACAGCTGACAAGTACGTGAAAGATACCACTTACACCAACCAAATGGGCTGTACGTTAAAAAAACAACAGCAAGTGTTGACAAGAATGTGAAAAAACTGAAATAAACTGGAACCCTCATAGACAGATGATGAGAATATGAAATGCTCATGAAAACGCTGTGAAAAAGTCTGTTAATTCTGCCAAAATAAACATGGAGTTACCATGAGACTCAACAATCCCACTCCGAGGTGTTTACCCATGAGGAATGAAAACACATCTCCACACAAAACTGGTCCATGAATGCTCACAGCAAAATTACTACCACCAAAAAGTAGAAACATCTCAATGTCCATAAATAGATGAATGAGTAAACGAATAAACATATATATTACATACATAATGAAAAACATATACAATGGCATATTATTCAGACATAAAAAGAACTACCTTGGAAGCATTATGCAAAGTGAAAGAAGTCAGACACAAAATGCCACTCACAGTTTCACGGATATGTAACCAAAATACGCAAATCCATAAAGACAGAAAGTAGATTAGTGGTTGCCAGGAGCTGGGGGAGAGAGAAAAGGGAATGACTGCTCACTGTGTACATGTTTTTTTTTTTTTTTTCTTTTCAGTGCTGGGAAGTGAACTCAGGGGCACTTAACCACTGAGTCACATTCCCAGCCCTTTTTTATTTTGAGACAGGTTCTCACTAAGTTACTTACTGAGAGAGATATACAATGGCTTAGGCAGTTAAGGCAAGATAGCAAGTGAGGAGGTTGGGAGCAGAGCCAGAACAACGGGGGTCTTCTGATAAGGTCAACCTCCTGCATGACGAAAGCACTCGTGGACACAAGTGGGGAACCAATCAAACAGCTACTTCTGAACTCATGCTCCTAAGCGGGGGATTCAATACAAATATTAAAACAGACAACGTAGACAGAGGGGGCACCCATCAGTAAGTAAGGAGAGTGTGGACAGGGGAGGAGATAAGGAAAGGAGGAAATTCCAGAGACGATAAAAAGAACAAGTCCAAATTCCCCCACAGGATCTCTGTTGCCTTTGTAATAAATCTGCTTCCTGGGCTGGGGATATAGCTCAGTTGGTAGAGTGTTTGCCTCGCAAGCACAAGGCCCTGGGTTCAATCCTACTTCCTACTTGCTATCTTTTTGTCCAGTTCTTCAATTCTATGCTGAATGGAGACAACCAACTCAGCACCCCTAGATGGCAACATCAGAACCTCACTAAGGTGCTGAGACTGGCCTTGAACTTGTGATTCTCTTGTCTCAGCCTCCCGAGCCGCTGGGATTACAGTCTTGTGCCACTGTGCACAGCTTACTGGATACATGTTTCTTTTGGGAATGATGAAACTGTTCTAGTACAGGATAGTGGTGATGGTAGTACAACACAGAGAAAATATCAAAAACAACTGAATTATATGATATACTTTTTAAATAGTTAAAAATAGCAAATTTTACATTATGTGAATTTTATTCCAATTTAAAAAAAATAGAGATGCCATTCATATTGTTTATCTGTCCTAATGCACCCAAATTACTATTTCAAGACATAACCTACATAAAAAATTGTTAATGAAAGTTTACATTTCTCATAATTCATCTTTGAGTGAGCATATTTTACATTTAATAGCACAATTCAACTGGAACATTTTAAGTGCTCAACAGCCACCTGTTGGTAGACACAACAGTTCCTAGGGGAAAAGAACGCAGAGGGGAAAAAGAGAGGGAGGCCCAGTAGCAGAGAAGTATAAATGAGTTACGTGACATCCTGCTAAGATTACACTCACAGACACTCAATCACACCAACAAAACAAGCAACTGACTCTCAACACTTCAAGACCGCAGTCCTCTGAACCAAAACAGATCACTGACTGCATGTTCCTATAAAAACAATGGTAATGAAATCACCAGTCCAGGCCACATAACCCTAGAGCTGACATTAATTAGCTTTTGTGATTACGTACATGCAAATATAGAAAGTGATCACCAATGAAACATTTATATTAAGGAATCAGTGGGTGTTTGGTATGGTAATGGCACTATGACACAGAGAAACTTCCACCTTTTGGAGATATATATCTCCTAATGAAGGAAATATATTCTGAAAGACATATCCTCAAGTAATTTACCACTGCACAAGCATTCCAGAGGGCACTCACACATGTGTGTGGTCCGGGTCCCCCCCCGGATAGGACCCCTTTTTTTTTTTTTTTTTTTTTTTTTTTTGTGTTGTTGGAGGTGCCAGGGATTAAACCCAGGGCCCCCTCACACATACTAGGCAAGCACTCTACCTCTCCTAGCCCTTCTGACCTAGAATCTGTGATACTCCTGGCTCAGTCTTTTGAGACCCTGGGATTACAGGCATGTTCTACCTCACCTCGTCCAGCTTTAATGAGGCCTCTTGATGCAATTGAGATACATTTTTTATAAACCTGAATGTATGGGGCTGTTGCTGTCATCACTTAGCACAGTGTTTACAGTAAACTGAAGCAGTACTCAATTCACAATAGCTAAACCATGGAACCAACTGAGATGCTCTTCAACAGATGAATGGATAAAGAAAATGTGGTACATATACACAATGGAATATTACTCAGCTTTAAAGAAGAATGAAATCACGGCATTTGCAGGTAAATGGATGGAACTAGAAAATATCATGCTAAATAAGCCAATTCCAAAAAACCAAAGGCCAAATGTTTTCTCTGTTAAGTGGATGCTGATCCATAGTGGGGGTGGGTAGGGAAGAATAAAGGAACTTTGGATTATGCAGAGGGGAGTGAGGGGAGGGGTGGGACAGTGGGGACAGGAAGAATGGTAGAATGAGGCAGACATTATTACCGAATATACATGCATGATTACACTACTGGTGTGATTCAGCACCATGTACAATCAGAGAAGAATAAGAAGTTATGCTCCATTTGTGTACAATGTGTCAACATGCATTCTACCGTCCTGTGTAACCAATTAGAACGAATTTTTTAAAAAGCAAAATGTATAAAGAAAAAATAAATAGAAGCAGTACATTAAAAAATGATAAAAAGTATAGGAAGTACATAAACCAGTAGCCTGGTCACTGATTATCAAGTGTCATATACTGAACATAACTGTGTGTGCCATAACTTTGTATGATGGTGGCATAGTTGGCCTACTTATATTAGCTTCCCCACAAACATGAATAATGAGATGTGCTACCATGTCTCCAAGCTGACAGGAAATTTTCAGCCCCATTATGATCTTATAGAACCACCATCGCAGTCTCTCACTGACTGGAACAGCAGCACCTACTGCATGAACACTATGGTTCAAATGGTGGGAGTTGTGATGACTAAAGCCTGACACTGGACACCCCAGGGTTGGCTAGGTCATTCTGTCCCACTTTTCATGTTTAAAGATTTTCACAATTGCTCTACATACAAGGACACACACAAATATTCATTATGTTGATAACAATTAAGCCTGATAAGTATGAGATTTTTTAAATGTTAACTTTAAGCCTGCTTTTAGAGAAAAAGAAAGGTGAATTAAAAATAAACTTATTTTCTGAAAGAAATATGGAGTAAGTTTGAGAACTTTCAGAAGACCTTGGGCTAGGGTCGTAGGTCAGTGGTAGAGCACTTGCCCAGTGTATAAGGCCCTGGGTTCAATTTGAAGAAAGAAAGAAGAAAAGAAAGAAGGGGGAGAGAAATGGAAGGAGGGAGGAAAGAAAGGGAAGGGAAAAAGGAAAAGAAAACAAATAATACCCCAAAGTGAAGGCCTCAGAAGCAGATCTGACCTCTTCCTGCCCTCATGTCTCTGACCTGACTCTCCCCAAGGTAAAAACAAATCTAGAATTCCTCTTCCCCAGGGCAAGCCATAAAAATGAGAACCCATTTTCCCCAAAGCCATCAATAGAACCTAAAAACATTACTCTAAACTTCCTCATCTTTCTGATAAAAGGTGGCCATAAAGAAATTCTCCAACCTACTTCAGACTCACTGCAGAGGGACCTGCCCCATACCCAGAAGAAAGGAGTGCTGTGACAGAAGCCAAGAAGACCAAAGAGGCAGGCCTTTCTGGGTCCCCACTCCATCTCTTGCTGGTAGATCATACCCTTTTGCCCAATCACAATTCCACGCACCATCCTGGCTTCATCAAAAACCTAAGCATAAAAGTGGACAGGTCACACTGGGTCTTTCCTGAGTCCTCCTTTCTGAAGCCTCCCACACCATGTGACACCTGGTGTGCTTTTCCCTTGTCACGCTGTCTTCTGTTACAGGGATGCCAGCCATGGCCTTTTATGATGAGCAGGAAAGGATCACCCTTTTTTCCCTTTTTTTTTAAAGAAAATGCTCCATGGTCCTGTCTATATAAAAGGATGACAGTGGCTGGGGATGTAGCTCAGTTGGTAGAGTGCTTGCTGTGCAAGTACAAGGCCCTAGGTTCAATCCCCAGCATCACAAAAAGAAAAAAAAAAAAGGATGACAGTAGACCCAGCCCAGGTCTGCCTGCCCCCAGCCTTTCCACCATGTGCTCCACAGATTGAAAATCTCTGGTCTGTACAACCACAGCATCCCTTCAGCTCTGAACACTCACCATTCTAAACACTAAGGAGCTGAGCAACACTCTCCAGCTGGATTCTGTCATTCTGCACAGAGCACATGCCACCTGGGAGAGCTTCATTCCCTGTGCCCCAGGATATGAGAACCCTGACATGAAGGACATGGGCATTTCACCCCAATGCCCAAGAATGCCTAGGAGAGGCAAGGCCATGTGAAAAGCAGAGCCATCCCTAGAAGATGACCCATGGGAGGAGTCATGGAACTCAGCAGACCTGTGCAGGTGCACAAGATGCCCAAGTGTGCAAGGCACTGAGGCACAGGGTGACAGTCCACACCCCTGGCTCAGCATTTGGGGAAAGACAGCCAAAGAAGGCCCACGACAGAAAGCCCACAGTGAGGGATGGAGAAAAGGAGGTGGAGGGAACAGCAGATAGTCCCACAAAGCTGGGTGGCAGCAGACAGAGGCTCACAGTGCAAACCCACAGAGGAGGTGTTCAGGGAAAGAAAAATAAGGCCTACATTTTAAGCACCAAGAACATACTCTTGGGGCTTAAAGAAATACTGTGAATAACCCCCAAGATACTGCAAAGTGCTAGAATTTGCAACTTGGTTATTTAAGGCACAGCAAATAAGAACACATGAGCGACAGAGACAGACACACACAGAATGTCCATGTGTGAAAATGAATCAATGTGAGAATGTGAGTGTGATGAAAACATCATGCCAGGGAAATTAGCCCAGCACAGAAGGTCAAATGCTGCACACTTCCACTTACACGGTGTACCCCGAGGAGGCAAAACCACAGACAGGAAGCAGAATGGTGGCTGCCAGGGCTGGGGGAGGGTAAGATAGGGAGCTACTGTCTAATGGATATGGAGTTTCATTCTGGGAAGATCAGAAAGATCTGAAGGTAGGTGGTGGTGATGGTGAACACACTGAATTGCCACTGAACTGTATATTTAAAAATACTCAAAATGAGGTGAGGCGCAGTGACACACACCTGTAATCCAACTACCTGGAGACTCAGGCAGAAGGATGGGCAAGTTTGAGGCTAACCTCAGCAACTCTGAGACCCTGTTTCAAAATGAAAAATAAAAAGGGTCGGGGATGAGGCTCAGTTGCAGAGTGCCCCTGGATTCAATCCCCAGTAACAAAAGAAAAACAAGTTGAAATGGGGGCTGGAGTGTGGCTTATCACAGGAGTGCTTGCCTACTGTTGTGGGAGGCCCTGGATTCCATACCCAGCACTGCAAAAAGAAAAGAAAAAAAGTTAAAATGAAAATTTGTATTCTAAATGTATTTTACAAGAAAAGGTGATAAAACAGAAGTAGGCAGGGCAAGTTTGAGCAACAGTGTATGTGTGGATAAGTAGTGTCAACACACATGCGAGGACAAACAGGAGATGAGCCTTCAGGAGACAGTGGCAGATATCACAGCAAGCAGTAAGATTCTGCTCAGAAAGGAGCTAAAGAGACTGAAGGGTACACAATGTGGGTCTGGATCTACAGCTGCAGGACAGTGTGCATAAGCCATGGAGTTTTAGTAGAAGGTAGTGTGGGGGATGAAGTGTAACTATATGAAGCTTTAAAACAAAGCAAAAAAAAAAAAAACCCACCACCAATCCAGGAAAACACCCAGTACACACAGCAGGCACAGCTGCTCTACACACCCAAAATAGCTCCTGCCAAAATATCCATGTTGTTACACAGAGGACAGCAATATCCTCTTGCCCTGCCAACCTCATGGCTAAGCTGAATGGGAAAGCACCACCCACAACTCTCTGGGAGGGCCCAGAACACTCCCAGAACCACCCTTGGTATCACTCAGTGCCCAGGTCTATACAGCAAGGTCCATGAGAGCAGACGTAGTTCTCATTACAGGGATTGGCATAGGTTAATGAGGAGGGGACCCACATGAGGAGGGTATGAGACTGGTTCACACCCATCCCTAGAATCCCCGTGACAGTGTACCCTGCAGGTGCTTAAGGGAAGGAGGGAGGGAGAGAGGGAGGGAGAGAGGGAGGGAGAGAGGGAGGAAGAGAGGGAGGAAGAGAGTCAGAGGGGAGAAGGGAGCCAACTGAGGAGTTTGCCCTTGATTTTGAGACCAGGGTCTCAGCCTACCTATGTGCCTCTAACCCACATATGACTTGGGTCAAGAGAACTCTAGCAGTCCTCAAGCAGGACTGGCATGGGGAACCTGCCCTGAACCTTGACACTTCTCCAGCAGGTAACTTGAAGGCAGAATGAGGGCTTCATCCTCCAGTCCCTGACCTGGGATGTTCCTGACTGGCTCCCAACTGCCCAGTATCCAGGAAATTCAGGTCCAGTCCCAAAGCAACACAAACTCCTCTGTCCCCTTCTTGGCACCATCTACACCCACCCCTCACCTCTTCCTGATGCAACTACTGCTTGAGAACATGACAGCCAAGAAGAGGTGCCCAGTCAGAGGAGCACAACAGCACTGGGACCAGAGGAAGGGGATGCTTGAAACCTTCATTCCTGTCTTGAGAGGAAGAAAACTACTTCCTGACAGCAGACAGCACCAGCCATCTGAATGCTCCACAGCTGTTCCTTAACCAGTCAGGAAATGCCCACTGACAAGGCTGAAGGCCTGGCGCTGTAGATCTCCAACCTCAGGGCACTTCGCTTGCAGGATGAGGACCAGTGAAGAAGCCTTAGGCTGAGCGCCTTCTACTGGCTTCAGTGCTTTTGTTCCTGAATGGGAATCCTCATAACTTCCCTGCTCTTGCCCACAGGAAACAACACTTTCCTGCAAACAGGTGTGCAAAGACATTTGATGACTAAAGTGAAAACTAAAACTGAACCAAGAGTTTAGGTCACGGGGCCATGGTCAATTCTCCTAATAGGCCCCACTCATTTTTCTAAAACAAAAATCATCTCAGAGCTCCACCTGTCAAGGCCAAAGAGAAAATAAAGCGAGGTCATACACGTATTTTCTTTGTGTTTCCATCAAATGCATGTCTTGCAGTGTTGGGTTCAGAAGTACAGAAAAGGGTTGGGGTAGTGTGCATGCTTAGAAGGCCTTGGGTTCAATCTCCAGCACTTCAAAAACAAAACAAAAAAGGAAGTACGGAAGGTGAACAAGCCAATTCCAATTCATTCAACCAATTCTGTGTGAAAAGAGAACAAGACAAATGTCATCCACAACAACAAAACCCCAGATGTCCCTTGTATCTTGCATAGCAATGAAAAATGGAAATGCTCTTTCTTGTGAGTATGAGGCCAGTCCAAGAACAAGAACATGTGCAGGGTCTGTTTCCATCTGCTATGAATTGAATGTGCCTCTCAAAAGTGCTGGAAATGAGCTGAACCTCATTAATTAATTAATTAATCCACAAATCATAGGTTAACAGTATGTGGAGGTGGGGCCTTTGGAAGGTAATTGAAGTCAGAGGAAGTCAAAAGGGTGGCACCCCCACAACAGCATGAATGGCTTTATAAGAAGAGAGACCACACTGACATACTTGCTCTGTCTCACCATGTAACAACCTCCACCATGTTATGATGCAGTAAGAAGGCCCTTACCAAATGTGGGCACCATGTCCTTACACTTCCCAACCTCCAGATATGAGCTAAATAAACCCCTGTTCTTTATAAAGCATAGAGTCTCAGGTATTTCTGTTAGAGCCACAGAAAATGGACTGAGACACCACCCCACACAGAATAAGAGCAATGCACATGACATACATTGCCACGCACACCACTATTCCCCTCAGTGTTTAACACGGTTCCACTGGGGATAATGAAGATTTTTGCACAGTCTAATCTTCTGGGATATGTGGACGTGGCATGCTCCTTCTTGTTTTTGTGTTATTTCTTATTGTTAATGGTGTAATATTTGGATGTCTGCATTTAAAGATTTCCGCAGAAAATCAGACATTAAGTGATTTGGAACATAAAAATAACACTGTTCAAGCCTTAATTGATTTCATATGTAATATTACCTTAACAGAAAGATGTTGTGGGTCAGATCAACAAGAGTTGTTCATCCTTAGAATTATGACCACCACTCAGTTAACCTAACGTAGCCACACTGCCTAACTGCTTTAGCCCAAAACAGGATGTGCTGCCCTCTTAGTGAAACTGTTTTCACAGTTCAGGGACCACAGTGGACTGCATATAAGATTGATGGGAAGCTATAACTTTCCCCTAGAGAATAATCTTTAAAGCCCTTAGATATAGGTCTCCCTTTCCTTTAGACATAAGTTATAAAAGAAAATAAGAAGTACTTTTCTTAGAGGTTTAACTAATTAACAAAAAGAAGTTCCACTTTATATACAATAGACGGATTAAAAGGTGCTGTGCTTCATATCTGCCTTTGAGAGAAATGCCAAAAGTGCAGTTAATTGGTATGGCTGTTTGTTATTCTTGACCCAACTTTAAATCATGATGTGCTAAACCTATACAATTTATGAGAATGGCTTCTGCTCTTATCATTCCTAGTAAAACGAAAACCAGAACCAATTAAAGGTTTTGTGATATTTTTCTTAGAGGAAATAGGAGAACTTATCTTATTTTGATTATACTCATGCCCATCAGATTCCCTCAGAGCTTGCATCACCTTCCTTTTATATAACCTCAAGAGAAATGTGTACTCAAGGTGAATGAATATATGTAGATCGTGTGTGAAAAAGTAAAGTCAGAACTTAGAACTCAGCCTTGGATCTTTGAGTCTGTGTTGCTTTACTCTCAACCTCGCTGACACCTTCCCCCTCACCAAGCTGTTCCATGACCCTTGCTAGGGCTGGACCCTGGCAATACATGCCTTGTGTGTTCAGTCACTAACCACCATAGGCAACTTCACACTGCAAGACAATGACTTCCACATGGAATTCAGCCAGGGTGCATTTAAAAAATCAAATTAGGTCTTGAATCCAGGAGGCTTCCATGTATTTTCTCCTGAGGTCTAACTCACTTCACCACAGACCCCAGCCCCCTTCCCCTGAGGCTGGGAGATGAAGTGTATTGAGGGGGAAGGGATGAAGAACACCCAGAGGGATGGTCTGCAGTAAAGGTCATCCATGTAAATGTCATGTGTTTTGTTGTTTCTCCTACAAACTTTTTTTTTAATGTGGAAAGTAAATTACTTGAGCTTAATTACAAAGCTGTCTTTGAAGGTTAAATGTAATCGGCAACCTGGAGAATTTACAATCTAGTAAGACTGAAAGTCCTCTAAGACAAAACCTTTTTTTCAGGGCAATATATTTTCAATGGATTTCACTGCCTTGCTTCCTTCTCCCTCATTGCTCCCCATCCCATCTGTCACTGAGGCCCGCCGATTCCTCCTCATAGCTGCCTCACAAATCTCGCCTTGCAAATCTCACTTCGTAGAATCATTCTACTCCCACCTAGATTTAATGCAACATTTTGCCTATTTCAAGAGCTTCCTCACTGGGGGTGGTGGAAGGAAGGGACGCACCTCTCAAGTTCAAACTTCTTGTTGGCTTAAAAGAAAGATGCTTTGGGAAAGAGCCCTAGGGTTCCTCTCTAAACCCTAATGCCACATGCTGCTCAGCAGTCATCAGCAGCCCTCACCACACCACACCCCTTCCAGCCCCCTGAATTCTTCCTTCCTTGGCTCCTGGGCTGCTTGGCAGGACATGTTCAGCTAGCTTGCAAAGTTAGACAGAAAGGAGGCTCCACCCACACCAACCCACACTGCCCTCAGACACCTCACAATGTATGCCTATTGGAGGATGCAATTGATCAGCTATGGTGACTGCTCCAGCACCTTCTATTGTGCTTTCCTGTATGGGATTTTGATTCCAATCATGTATACCCCCTGGAGAAAAGAATGCTGAACAGGTTCAGTAGAAGGCCCGTAACTCGGCAGGATTGGGTGGCCCCACTCTGGAGTTAATATTCCAGAGGCAGCCTGAGGCAGCCTGCTGGTCCCCTGCTCTGGGCTGGGCATCAGGCCATCCTCAGGGCTGGTCCTAAAGGTGCCCAGAAGCCATCCTGCTATCACTGTTCCTCTAGGTCCCTCTCATAAGCCTTAAGGCACCTCCATCCTTGTATAAATTTCTTCCTGCTTAAGACAGCTGGGTAGACTCTATCTATGCTAACTCCCAATGACCCATTTACTCACTTTTCTCCAGTACCCAATGGGAAATGTACAGACAGTAACTCTCTCCTGTCCAACACTGGGCAAAAGCCAGAGCCTGGCAACATAAATAGATAGAACTGGAAATGGAAAACCAGTGGGAATAAAAACAGACAAGCTATTCTAGAACCATGGATTTGTTCATCAATTCCAGGGTTAAAGGTAACACACACACACTCAGGAACCACTTTCATCTGCACGATATGCAGGGATCTCCCATCTCCAGAAGAAAAGCACCATGTCCTCAGGTGCAAAGAAAAGTGAGCTCAGGGAGAAGAAACTGGAACTGTTTGAAAATTATGTTTGGCTGTAAAGAATTCAGTGTGATGGAGCCAAGTTTGATGGAAAGACGCCCAGCAGCACAGACCCAGCCACCCTCCAATACTAGCAGTGTCCTGAGAGAGATCTCTCCTGGGCTGATTCTCCTGTGTCTCAGGAGACAAGAATGACTGTCTCCCCAAGAAACCACATGAGAAGTTCAATGCATACATGTGTGTCAAAGTACTCCAGAACTCAAGTAGGACTGATAGGGGACAGACAGACCACTACAAGTGGTGGAAATGTGGTTAAGGGAATAATTCTATAAAATGGGATCACTGTGCTGACCCCCTTCCTCCTTTTTTTCCAAGAAGCAATTGACCTGTAGCCCTGCCTGGCTTATCCTGTGGACAGGATATCACATTCATCAGAAAACTACCTGCTATCTGCAGGTAAAATACAGGCCCGAAATAATGTTGATCAGAGGAACCCAAATTACCCTGAAGGGGGACACTTTTGTGACCAGATCCTGAAACTCAGGCAGATAAGAATAATTCTTCCTAACCATAAAATCTGTACGAATTTATGGTTAAGAATCCAATTAGAACTGGTCAGCATAAGCCAAGGTGACTATAGTTATCATGGCAGTGGGGAATTCAAAGTCTGATGCAATCCTGTTGTCAGTTAAAATTCAAGAGGTGAACCTGGGCAGGACTCTCTGGAAACTTCTCTGGGATCTCCAATCAAACAGGAGTGCAGGAGAGACACACTGAGAGGTTCTCCCATTCTCTGAGAGGACTCACTTTCTCCCGTGAGAGTGTCCCCTTTCTCTTTTCCTTCAATAAACTCATGACTGTTACTCTAAGCAACATGTCTGAAATCTTTCTGACTTTGATCTCAAGAATCAGGGTTTGAAGGGGGGTTCTTCGCACTGCCTCAATTTCCCAGAAGGCCCCAGCCCTGTAACAGCACCAGTGACTGGGCTTCCTGAGGTCAGTCACCTTCTTCTCCCATAGGCAGGATCTTTCAGAGAAAGCCAATCACACAAACACATGTACTGCACCCAGGGAAAGGGCCCCCATCCCACATCCAAACAATGCCGAAGAACCTGGCTCCACTTTTCAGTTGTGTACAATAGGAAAGCACTCTAAATGTGTGACATTTCATGTCATACACCTCAGATAATGGTTCCCAGAGGCTCCCTGGGACCCATTACTGTGGGAGGGGAGAAAGCTGGAAGCTCAATTAATCACCTGAAGGCAGGTGCAGGTCATGGCTCGTGGAACAAGGTGGGAATCAGACTGCGCCAGCCTGCCCTCCACCTTCTTCACTGCCTTTTTTTTTTTTTTTTTTTGCTGTTGGAGTTCAAACCCAGGGCCTCACATGTGCTAAGCACACACACTACCATTGAAGCACACCTGCAGCCTGCTGCCTCTATCTTTAAGCTTTTCTCTTTCTGGATAAGAAACAGTAAACATGCCACCACAATGTCTCTTCTTCCATTCTTCCACCCAGCAATCTTCCTTTTTTTTAGGCTTTTCAGTCAGCTGTTTCCCTTCAAGAATGATATAGGAACTCTATTTCCATCACAAAGGGAATACAACTCCAATGATTTTCTTTGCCTTTCCTGCAGTGCTCATTTACATATTTAACAAATAAATGGAAAGTATAAATGTCGAAGAGGATACACAGCTGCAAAGAACCAGCTTAGCAGAATGCCACAAACGCAAACACCAAAATGAAGATATTTCTGCTCCTTTTGGCAAGCAAAAACAATAGTAGGAAGGTCTGTACTTCCCCTGGCAGTATCTCCCAGTCCCTTCCTCCAAGTGTTTCAGATAGTTAGTAATCTGTTACCTCTGTGGCTGCTATGTGGTTATGGAGCAGCAGTTAGGAGACTTAACAAGATCTTGGTAAGTCTCGAGGTCCAGAATTATTAATGAGCCTTCTAATAGCAACATAAAACTATCTTGTACCATCCTCAGGAGAGAATATAGAACTTTACAAATGACGTTCAATGGCTTTTGTCAAAAACTAAAACCCAAGGCTCTGTTTCTTCTGTTTCATATGTACACACATACGCATCTGTTAAAAAAAATTTTTTTTTAAAGTATATCACTGGTTGTTTAAAACACTGACCATGAGTTCCTTAACACTGCTGCCAAAGGTGGAGTCTAATTCCCTTCCTTGAAAGTTGGGCCAGCCTTGGTGAAATGCTTCTAATGAATGCAGCAGAAATGACTCTGTTGATTTCCAAGTCAATAGAGGATACTGTGGGTTCAGTAGTACAGTCCCAAAATTCATGTCCACCAGGAACCTATGAATAAGTTTATTTAGAAGCTGGGTCTATGTAGATATAAATGTAGATGTAATTAAGATGAGGTCATTGGGTCATATGGTTTAAGAACACAGTATATCTGGTGTTCTTAAAAGAAAGAAAGGGGGGAGTGGAGGGAGAGAGACAGACATGCTAAGGGAAGAAGGCCATGTTAAATGGAGGAAGAAACTGGAGCAATGCTTTTATAAGCCAAGCAATGTCAAAGATGGCCAGAAGCCAAAGAAGTGAGGAAGGGTTCTCCCCGCACAGTCTTTGACGGAGCATGACCCTGTCAACACCTTCCTTTTAGGCTTCTAGCCACCAGAACTGTGCAAGAGTAAATATTTTATTGTTTTAAGTCACTGATTTGCAGTAATTTGTTAAGGTACCCCAGGAAAGGAATAGAAAACAGCATGCAGCTTCCCCCTGGCTCATCCCCCTCACTCCATGTAAGGAAGCCAAGCAGACTTGTATAGAAGCCACATGCACAGGTGCTGGGGCCCCAGTCCTAGGCAAGCTCTCAGGTAACAGAGGCATGAGGAAGTTCTCAGGTGGTTCTCACCCCAACCTTCAAGGCATCCCAGGTGGGGATGTAGTGGGGAGTAGACACAAATTGCTCCCACTGAGCCCTCCAAAACTGCAGATGTATGAACAAACTAAACACTGTCTGTCATGGTGTTATACCACTGTGTCAATGTAACCTGATATGCAGCAACAGATAGCCAGAACACAAACGTGCTTGTGTCCATTCACTTGAACCAAATGTAGATCTCGGTATTAAAACCAGTCACCCATGTCAATGAATTACATCAAAGCCATCTACAAAAATCCCTTCTGTAATAATTTATGAAGAATCACCTTTTCTGGAATTATATGTCTGATTTTATATCTATGAAATGGTTGTCTTAACTGAGATGATAATGCATAAGCTGCCAAGAATTTCTTAACTGTTTTTTTTAATGATTTGTAAGTCTATAAGTATTCAAAGACACTTGTCATTTAAAGAACCCTATTCTAGCTGTGTATGGTGACACATGCATGTAATCACAGCATCTCAGGAGGCTGAGGTAGGAGGATCATAAGTTCAAAGGCAGCCTTAGTAACTTAGTGAGACCCTGTCTCAGAAAAAAGGGGAAGGGGAGGCTAGGGATGTAGCTCAGTAGTTAAACACCCTTGGGTTCAATCCCTAGTACCAAAAATAAACCCCCAACAAACCCTATTCTACATTTCATAGCATACTTACATTTATAAATGCTTCAATATAATCAATGATTTATAAAAGTTTTAGAAATTATCTGTATTTTTTAAGGGCATAGAGGATTCTCATTGATTTATCTATAAGTAATGTCATAATAGAAAAGATGACTTCTTTGGAAATTACTTAATATACACAATAATTTTCTGTTGCAAAACAAACCTATGCCTTTGTGTGTGTTTGTTTTTTGTAATGCTGGGGACTGAACCCAGGGCCTTGTGCATATGAGGCAAGCGCTCTATCAACTGAGCTATATCCCCAGTCCATGCCTTTTTACATATAACTCAAGAAGTAATTATACAAGAGTTTCCACTAAGTTACATATCTATTACTGGAACAAAATAAAAATAACACCTTAATCTCCAAGGTTTAGCTGAAGTCTGATTTGAAGTTATCTAGAATTGGATAGCCCTAATCCAAAAATCCAAAAAAACAAAATTTTTTTAGGTAGAATCCACTAAATTGCCCAAACTGGCCTCAGAACTCCTGAGCTTAAGTAATCCTCCTGCCTTAGCTTCCTGAGTAGCTGCGACTACAGACATGCACCACTGTGTCCAGCTGAAAATGCTGTAATGCTCAAAAAGTTTCAAATTTGGGACATTTTTTTCACACTTTCAGATTAGGGGTACTCAATCACTAAAGACTATGCAAATATTGCAAAAAAATTTTTTAAAAACTAGAAAATCTGAAATACTGGTCTCAAGCATTTTGGATTAAGGGATACTCAACCAGAACTTTTAAAAGATCAAAAAGTCTGTGGAATTTGGTTCAAATTATCATGACTGATTAATTGGTCAATGCTCTGGCCAATGGATGGATATTCTCTGTGCCAGGTTTCTCCTCATTTGAGGAGAGGGGGAACTAGACAAGGCTGTCAATGTCACCTGTCACCACACATCTTTATCACCCAACAAACTCCCCCTCAGTCAGGTGGGATACACCACCTTCCCATCTCTAATTCTTTGCTTTATGTGTTGCTCTACATGCTGGAAATGCCATCCTGCTTCCATGAACTTCTCTAAACTCCATTTTAATCTCCAGAACTCTTATAGGAAAAGACTATAACTACTTGAGTTAACATCAATTTCTTCATTCACGTAACTCTCTTGTTGTTAAAAATTAATTACTTGCTAAATATTTAAAGAATCTCATCTTCCTCCAAAATAGAAGGTAAGCTGCTCAGGACATGGCCTGACACACGTTACATACACATCTGCTGAAATTTCCATTCAGTCACCAAAGCTTTGAACTCCTAAGTGCCAGTCTAACACCCATGAGACAAGCTAAATTATCAGGCACATGACTTCACTCTCTAAGTGAAGGGAGCTCATCAGAAAAGAACGGAATATTACCCACAGAAACTGAGGACCGACCGATATGCAGGCCAGGAAGGTTTGCAAAGCAAACCAGGATCGTTTGGGGGGAATAATGTGGCAAAAGGTAAGAAAAACAGATACGACTCTGGATGTAAGTCAACTTCTAGGTTAGTTCTTATTCATCTTCCAGCTCCTTTCATCATGACCCACAATGACAAATTTTCTTGTGACTCAGTACAAACATTTATATGTATACCTATTTGTTTTACAGAAACTAAAACAATGGTTTCACAAAATTATACATACATACATATATATATATATTTATAAAATACTTTAATACTTTCGATTTTTCCCCCTGCATACTGTGGCACTATACCACTAAGCTACATTCCTACCCCACCCCCCTTTTTTTGGGGGGGTATGATTATATCACTTATTTATTTCTCAACAGGTAATTTTTCTAGTTTCAATATTTTCCCCTCAAAATTAAAGGAAAAAAAAAATCAAATACTTTAAAACTGGATCACTTGGCCTTTTCTCTTCTTGTCTCCTCCCAGTTCAAAATGCTTGCATCTCTTGATGGCCAGCATCCTCTTGGATCTGCAGTTTGGCTCAACGCATTCAAGTCTTAGCACAATCTTCTTCGTGGTTTTAGCCTTCTTACGGAAAATTGGCTTTGTCTGCCCACCATAGCCACTCTGCTTCCATTCATTGCACCTCTTTCCTTGGGCAGAAAGGGAACCCTTGCCCTTCTTATACTGGGTGCTGGTGCTTGCCACACTTATTACAAAATATCCTTCGGGTTTTAGGTACATTGACCATCTTTATAGTGGAGGTGTCTACACAATGAAACCAAGCCAAGATAGCGGGCCTCGCCTTCCCTTTCTTACAAGGTCCTTCCCCGGGTTCTGAGCAATGGAGACTCCTGTTTAAACTGCTACAGACCAGTTCCTGACTTACCTGGAGATCTCGAAGAGGCAACCCTTGCACCTTACAGGAAAGAGAGGAATGGGTCCCACCCCTTTTTTATTTTCTATTTGGAAATAAGGTCTTGCCAAGTTGCCCAGGCTGACCTTAAGCTTGCCTAAGTAGCTAGGATTACAGGCTTGTACCATGAAGCCTAGAACATTTTTCATGGTTTAAGTATGGGTATAACCCACTACATTAATATGCACGGCTCACTGATGAGACCCAAACTATAGATGGGAAAACACTACAAGTTTAGAAAAGCTCGCAGTGCATAGGGAGTACTTTATAGCAAGCACACTGTAATTAACTTTCTCTCATAGAGGAAAAAAACAGAAATAAGGAAGCCCTCATCACTAGGGGGTAAACTGTGGTATATTTATACAAAAAAGGAATACAGCAGTTAGAATGACTGAACTGAATCTATATAAAAATAAACAAAAACCTTAAAAACAAAGCTGATTACAAAAAAGCAACTTGAAGAAGAGAAACAGAATATGTTAAAAATATAGATTAAAAACATCTATTGATGTTTATGGTTTTGACATATATAGTAAAAGTTCAGAAACATAAAAGAAAAATCATGATTCACAACAGTGGTTATACATACAAGAAGGAAAGAAGGAAAGAGAATGAGAAGGGAACATGGAGCACCATGGCTTCTTAATAAATTTTGTCTGGGTGAGGGACACTCTGGTGTAAGCTTATTATTCTTCTGATCTTCCCACATATGCATCTGTTTCATAAGAAAACTGATCTACATCAGCATCACTTAGCTGTTGAGACACTCGCATGACATCTTGCCCACCAACCATCCTGGGGTACATTCTTTTTTGTTTGTTTTCTTTTTTGGTGGTACATGAAATTGTACCCTGGACCATTCTACCTCTGGGCTACATTCTCAACCCTTTACAAAAAATTTATTTTGAGGTAGGGTCTCACTAAGTTGCCCAAGCTGGCCCTGAACTCACAATCAATCCTCCTGCTTCAGCCTCCAGAGTGCCTGGGATGATAGTTGTGCACCACCATGCCTGGCTCCAGGAGACATTTGAAGGGTACCTGAGTAAGCTAGTCTCAGCATTGAGGACCTTAAGACCCATCTATTTTCCAATTCCGGGCAAGGGAGCAACCTGGAGTGGGGGCACAGCTTCTATGACTATTCAAGGATTACAGTGAAGATGAAAGAAATAACTTAGGAAAACATCATCCCAAATTATTTTGTAATAGCTTCACCAAATTATATTTAAATGAATTATATCTCTTAATGATAATGGCCTTTACTTTTTAAATCATTTCACTAAAGCCAGCCTTGGCAACTCAGGGAGACTGTCTCAACATTTTTTGAAAAGGGCTGGGATATAGCTCAATGGTAGAGCACCTGCCTAGTATGAATTTGAAGCATTCAATTCCCAGTGGGTGGAGACAGTGGTGAAAATACTAGCAAGCAGCAAACTTTCAGGGAAGCACAAATACACATTCAAAGGGTGACCTCATCTTCCACTGCCCAATTCACCCACCATCGTAGGCTGAGTATCCCTTATCTGAAATGTGAGACCAGAATTTTCTCAGATTTTGGAATATTTGCAAAAACTTCACACATTCAGCATCCCTAATCTGAACCTTTACTTTTGCACCTTATAGAGGAAAGGGGTAAAGTACCAAATGTAAGAAATACTGAGGAACCACACGAAATCAAATATGAGCTTGGAAGTGGGTCAGCAAAGTAAAAATCATTCTTTTGCAGAAGTTGTGTCCCCAGAGGGAATTCTGCAAAAGAGCATACCTGCACAGGCAGTCTGCCTACTTTTATCCCTAACAAAGTACTGCCCTTTGCTCTGACAGGAAGAGTTAGGGGTTACAGTCTATGTGATTAGCTAATTTTAAAATTGGGACATGCAAAGGGAAGAGCTATAATTTAAATGGCTACAACTGGATCCAATGAAGGCTAAAATGGACCACAAAACTGTCTATTTCTCACACAAAGAACCTGCTGAGACCCAGCTTCACCCTATGCTACTCTTTCAGGAAACACATCTCCCTATAAATGAAGCCCAAATCAGGCTTCTTTACAGAGTTCTGCCAATCACTTAAACCTCTGTCAGGCAAGGCAGCACGGAGTCATACCTGGCCATTAAAATTAGTTAAAATTAAATTCAACTCCTCAGTCCCACTAGCCACAGTTCATGTATTCAACAGCCTCTTGTGGCTACTGGCTACAGTACTGCAGAGCACAAAATGAGAACATTCCATCAACACACAAAATTCTACCACATAAGTCTGACCCAAGGTAGTAATTTTAATCATGGAAAGTATTCACCATGTTTTCCCTGATATGTTTGGTTTTCAAGCTTTTGTCCCATTTCACTTGAGAGATACAATACCCACCCCAAGACAGAGTAACAGTGATGCCCAAGGTCAGGAACTCTGGAGGAGACAGGACATCTTGAGGTCCTGAGAGGTTTGCCAACAGCCCTCATTCACAGGTCCTGGTACTCCATCTCCTCCCATGGCTGTCAATCACTACAGGTTGAGCAAGCTTAATCTGAAAATTCAAAATCCGAAATGCTACAAAATCTGAAACTTTTTACATACCCACATGATGTCTCAACTGGAAAACTATCCCTGATCTCATGTAACAAGTCACAGTCAAAACACAGGTGCGGAGATCTGGCCTGGAGCGGAGGCAGTCACCAGCTCCAGCGGGGAGTTTAGGCCCTTCGGCGCTATTTTGCAGCTTCCCTGACAGAGAGTGACCACCTGCCACCAACTGAGCCCCCAGCGAGGAGCTCAGGCCTGCCTGGGCTCTCAAGCCCAGTGTCTCCATCACTGAGCACAGTTTTGTGCCCCCACCCCAACTTGGTCTAGTGCCCAGGTCCACACCCTGGCCCGGGGTCTAGCACCTTGCTGTATCTGATTGTCTATCAACACCAGGTTGCCTCTGCCCAGAAGCATTGATCATTCCCAACCTGGAGGTAGTGGGACAGCAGCTTTCTTGGGTCACCGCTTGATCAAACACCTCTCAAACATCGGGTGAGTTACTGGAAATCTGCAGGGACACTTTAAGTCTTTACAGGGAAATTGCAATCCCTCTGATTTGCACTACTAGAGGGGAAGATACACGAGCAACATGAGAAAACACGGGAAGAGAGTGTCCCAAAAAACCTAGATGATATATCAAGAGAACCCAAAGACAGCATGGTAGAAGGAATGACAGAAAGGGAGTTCAGAATGTTCATAATTAAAATGATCTGAGAAGAGAATGATGTGATGAGAGAGCAGATTCAGGCTATGAATAATCAGCTAATAGAGCAATTGCAGGAAGCAAAAAATCATTTCAATAAAGAGACAGAAGTTCTGAGAAAAAAACATACAGAAATCCTTGAAGGAAACAAGGAAATGAAGGAAACAACAAACCAAGTAAAAAACTCAATAGAAAGCAAAATTAACAGAATAGATCACTTGGAAGACAGAACCTCAGACAATGAAGACAAAATATTTAATCTTGAAAACAAAGTCGAACAGAGAAGATGGTTAGGAATCATGAACGAAACCTCCAAGAAATATGGGACATCATGAAAAGACCAAATTTAAGAGTTATTGGGATTGAGGAAGGCACAGAGATACAAACCAAGGGTATGAATAATCTGTTCAATGAAATAATATCAGAAAATTTCCCAAATACGATGAATGAGATGGAAAATCAATTACAAGAGGCTTACAGGACACCAAACGCACAGAATTACAACAGATCCACAACAAGGCACGGTATAATGAAAATACCTAATATACAAAACAAAGATAGACTTTTAAAGGCTGCGAGAGAAAAGCATCAGATTACCTACAGGGGGAAACCAATATGGATATCAGCAGATTTCTCAGCCTAGACCCTAAAAGCAAGAAGGGCCTGGAACAACCTATTTCAAGCTCTGAAAGAAAATGGATGCCAACCAAAAATCTTATACCCAGCAAAACTTACCTTCAGATTTGATGGCGAAATAAAATCCTTCCAGGGTAAACAAAAGCTTAAAGAATTCACAAAGAGAAAGCCTGCCCTACAGAACATTCTCAACAATATATTTGAAGAGGAAGAAACGAAAAACAACAATCTCAATATGGGTAGGAATTACCCTAAAGAAAGAGACAATCAAAGGAGAAACAAAGTTAAGCTAAAAACTCCAAAAAAGCTAAAATGGCAGGAAATACAAGTCATATCTCAATAATAACCCTGAATGTAAATGGCCTAAACTCATCAATCAAAAGACATAGACTGGCAGATTGGATTAAAAAGAAAGACCCAACAATATGCTGCCTTCAAGAGACTCATCTCATGGAAAAACATGCCCACAGACTAAAGGTGAAAGGTTGGGAAAAAACATACCATGCACATGGACTGAGTAAAAAAGCAGGAGTTTCCATCCTCATTTCAGATAAAGCAGACTTCAAGCCAAAGTTACTCAGAAGGGATAAAGAAGGACATTTCATACTGCTTAAAGGAAGCATAAATCAGCAAGACATAACAATCATAAATATTTATGCACCAAACAATGGTGCATCCATATATGTCAATCAGATCCTTCTCAATTTCAGGAATCAAAGAGACCAAAACACAATAATACTGGGAGACTTTAACATTCCTCTCTCACCATTGGACAGATATTCCAAGCAAAAATTGAACAAAGAAACCATAGGACTCAATGACAATGGCTAATTTGGACTTAACAGACATATATAGAATATTCCATCCATCAAAAAGCGAATACACTTTCTTCTCAGCAGCTCATGGTTCCTTCTCTAAAATAGACCATATGTTATGCCACAAAGCAACTTTTAGCAAATACAAAAACATAGAGATACTACCTTGTATACTATCAGATCATAATGGAATGAAATTAGATATCAATGATAAAGTTAAAAACAGAAACTACTGCAAGACCTGAAGATTAAATAATATGCTATTGAATGATACATGGATAACAGAAGACATTAGGGGGTAAATTAAAAGATTCTTAGAGGTCAATGAGAACAAAGATACAACATATCAAAATCTCTGGGATACTATGAAAGCAGTGCTAAGAGGAAAATTCATTGCTTGGAGTGCATTTAATAAAAGAATGAAAAGTCAACAAATCAATGACCTCACATTACAGCTCAAAGCGCTAGAAAAAGAGGAACAGATCATCACCAAAAGTAGCAGAAGACAGGAAATAATCAAAATCAGAGCTGAAATCAATGAAATTGAAACAAAAGAAGCAATTCAAAAAATTGACAAAACAAAAAGTTGGTTCTTTGAAAAAATAAACAAAATTGATAAACCCTTAGCCTCGCTAATGAAGAGAAGGAGAGAGAAACTCCAAATTACTAAAATTTGTGATGGAAATGGAAATATTACAACAGACACAATTGAAATACAAAACATAATAATTTACTTTGAAAATTTATACTCCAACAAAATAGAAAACCTCAAAGACATCAACAGGTTCCTAGAGGCATATGAGCCACCCAAACTGAATCTGGAGGACATACACAACTTAAATAGATCAATTTCAAGCAATGAAATAGAAGAAGTCATCAAAAGCCTACCAACAAAGAAAAGTCCAGGACCAGATGGATTCACAGCCGAGTTCTACAAGACCTTCAAAGAAGAGCTCATTCCAATACTCCTCAATGTTATTTCATGAAATAGAGGAGGAGGGAACCCTTCCAAACTCATTCTATGAAGCTAATATCACCCTGATACCAAAACCAGAGAAGGACACATCAAGAAAAGAAAATTTCAGACCAATATCCCTAATGAACATAGATGCAAAAATTCTTAACAAAATTTTAGCGAATTGCATACAAAAGCATACTAAAAAAATAGTGCACCATGATCAAGTGGTTTTCATCCCAGGGATGCAAGGTTGGTTCAACATCTGGAAATCAATAAATATAATTCATCACATCAACAGACTTAAAGTTAAAAACCACATGATTATTTCAATAGATGCAGAGAAAGCATTTGATAAAATACAGCACCCCTTCATGCTTAAAACACTAGAAAAAATAGGGATAGTGGGGACATTCCTTAACATTGTAAAGGCTATCTATGCTAAGCCCACAGCTAACATCATTCTAAATGGAGAAAAATTGAAAGCATTCCCCTTGAGAACTGGCAAGGCAGGGATGCCCTCTTTCGCCACTACTATTCAACATTGTTCTTGAAACTCTAGCCAGAGCAATTAGACAGACCAAAGAAATTAGAGGAATACGAATAGGAAAAGAAGAGCTCAAACTATCCCTATTTGCTGATGACATGATTCTCTATTTAGAAGACACTAAGAATTCCACCAGAAAACTTCTGAAACTCATAAATGAATTCAGTAAAGTAGCAGGATATAAAATTAATGCTCATAAATCTAATGCATTTTTATTCGTAAGTGATGCATCCTCTGAGAGAGAAATTAGGAAAACTACCCCATTCACAATAACCTCAAAAAAAAATAAAATACTTGGGAATCAATCTAACAAAAGAAGTGAAAGACCTCTACAATGAGAACTAAAGAAAGAAGTTAAAGAGAATCTGAGAAGATGGAAAGATCTCCCATGTTCTTGGATAGGCGGAATTAATATTGTCAAAATGGCCATACTTCCAAAAGCGCTATACAAATTCAAAGCAATTCCAATTAAAATCCCAATGACGGACCTCATAGAAATAGAGCAAGCAATCATGAAATTCATATGGAGGTATAAGAGACCCAGAATAGCTAAAGCAATTCTTAGCAAGAAGAGCAAAGCAGGAGGTATCACAATACCAGACCTTCAACTATACTACAGAGCAATAGTAACAAAAACAGCATGGTATTGGCACCAAAATAGACAGGTAGATCAATGGTACAGAATAGAGGACACAGAGACAAACCCACATAAATACAGGTATCTCATACTTGACAAAGGAGCCAAAAACATGCAGTGGAGAAAAGACAGCCTCTTCAACAAATGGTGCTGGGAAAACTGGAAATCCATATGCAGCAAAATGAAACTAAACCCATATCTCTCACCCTGTACAAAACTCAACTCAAAGTGGATCAAGGACCTAGAAATTAGACCAGAGACTCTGCACCTAATAGAAGAGAAAAAAGGTCCAAATATTCATCATGTTGGCCTAGGACCAGATTTCCTTAACATGACTCCCAAAGCGCAAGAAATAAAAGCACGAATCAATGATTGGGATAGAGTGAAACTAAAAAGCTTTTTCTCAGCAAAGGAAACAATCAGCAATGTGAAGAGAGAGCCTTCAGAGTGGGAGAAAATCTTTGCCACGCACACTTCAGATAGAGCACTAATCTCCAGAATCTACAAAGTGCTCAAAAATCTTTACACCAAGAATACTAATAACCCAATCAATAAATGGGCCAAGGAAATGAATAGACACTTTACAGAGGAAGATCTACAAGCAATCCACAGATTTATGAAAAAATGTTCAACATCCCTCGTTATAAGAGAAATGCAAATCAAAACCACCTTAAGATTTCGTCTTACCCCAATTATAATGTCTTTTATTAAGAATACAGGCAACAACAGGTGTTGGCGAGGATGTGGGGAAAAGGGTACACTCATACATTGCTGGTGGGAGTGCAAGTTGGTGCAGCCACTCTGGAAAGCAGTGTGGAGATTCCTTAGAAAACTTGGAATGGATCCACCATTTGACCCAGCTATCCCACTCCTTGGCCTATACCCAAAGGACTTAAAATCAGATTACTACAGTGATGCAGCCACATCAATGTTCATAGCTGCTCAATTTACAATAGCTAAATTGTGGAACCAACCTAGATGTCGTTCAAAAGATGAATGGATAAAGAAACTGTGGTATATATACACAATGGAGTATTACTCAGCTATAAAGAAGAATAAATTATGGCATTTGTAGGTAAATGGATGATGTTGGACACTATTATGCTAAGTGAGATTAGCCAATCCCAAAAATCCAAAGGCCGAATGGTCTCTCTAATAAGTGATTGATGATGCCTAATGTGGGGTGGAATGATGGCAAGAATGGAGAAAGGATAGAGAGCATAGAGGGAAGGGAGGGGTGGGGTTGAAGTTGGGGGGTAAGAATAATAACAGTACGTGTGACAGACATCATTGCCCTGTATACATGTATGAATGCACAGATGGGGTGACTCTACTTTGTGTACAACCAGAAAAACAATTGCTGTACTCCATTTGTGTTCAATGAATCAAAATATTAAATAAAAATATAAAATTTTTTTAAAAACCACAGGTGCACTAAAAATATTACATAATATTATCTGCAAGCTCAGCCTATCAGGAGCATATGAAGCATAAATAAATTCCATTTTTTGACTTGGGCCCCATCTCCAAAATACCTCATTTTTATACACACACACACACACACACACACACACATATATATCCCCAAATATCTCATTTTATATCCCCCAATATTCTGAGAACAAAAAACATCTGAAATCCAAATTGCTTTTGGTCTCAAGCATTTTGGACACTTAACCCATGCTGGACACTAGGTGATCCTTGAAAATTCTAATAAAGAATGGTACTAGGAGGTGGGACCTTTAGGAGGAAACTGGGTCATGAAAGCTCCACCCTCATGAATGGGATAGTGTCCTTATAAAACAGAATTCAGAGAGCTGCCTTGACTCCTCCCTCTCTGCAAGGACACAAAAACAAAGTGTCATCCAGGAGCCAGGGACAGACCTTCAAGACACAAAATTAGTGGTTGTCTTGATCTTGAACATCCTAGCCTCCAGAGCTGTGAGAAGTGAACATCTGCTGTTTATTAGTCTGTGGCTTTTCATAGCAGCTTGAATGGGTTAAGACAAAATCCATTAAAAAAATAATAATAATATTATCACTATTGCTGCTGTGGTTTACTGCTAGCTCTTCTACTAGTAGTGCTCCTTGCTGCTGCAAACACTTCTAGTAGGATTAGCTATAATATACTATATATACTATATATATACTATATATACTAGCTGTGAGTTTTTGAGCTTTTACTCCATGTCAAGCACTTTGCTAAACCCTTCATAAGTATTATTTTTTTTTCTTTTTTTGGACTGGGTTTGAACTCAGGGGCACTTTACCACTAAGCTACATTCCCAACCCTATTAATTTTATTTTGCCATCCTCCTGCCTTTGCCTCCCAAGTCAACCACCACACTTGGTTTATAAGTCTTATCTTACAAATTCTTACAGGCACCCTGTAAGGGAGATTCTGTCATTATTTCCACTTGACAGTTAAGAGAATTTAAGTCACTTGCCTAAAATTATGTGACTAAGGAAATTCTGAGTCTCCTGACCCAGAAGCTCCTTCCACCAAAGTACAGCTAAAATCCACCTGAGGCTAAGACGAGATGAGGGACCCATCCTTGTTCCCCGCAATGAAAAGAACTTTATGTCACATGTTCTAAAAGTTTAAAACTCTCAATGAAAACAGACTCTCTTTTTCTAACAGCTATTTGGTGCTCCTTCAAAAGAATATTTTTACTCTGTTTACTGTGGCTTCTAGCTTTTCAAAGACTGATCTTAAGTTTGTTTACTGTTGACTAAAATTTCCCTTTCCAATGGATTCTCAGTTTTTATACATACGTCCCCTCTTTTAAAAAGGAAGTCATAAAAGTGAAGCCAATGAGAAACTAATCTGTAATCCCAGCAACTCAGGAGGCTAAAGCAAGAGGATCCCAAGTTCTAGGCCAGCATGAACAACTTAGCTAGATCCTCAGCAACTTGACAAGACCCTGTCTCAAAATGAAAAGTAGAAATAGTCTGGGGATGTAGTTCAGTGGCAAAGCATCCCTGGTTCAATCCCCTGTATCCAAAAAAAAAGAAGAAGAAGAAGAAAGAAAAAGTCCCCTGGTTTTCTATGGGGCTGATACTCCTCTTCATATTATCCTATGGGCAGCCTTTTACTGTTTTGGTGCTTGGATTGAATCCAGGGCCTCCAGCATCCTAGGCACACACTCTACCAGTTAGCCACACCCCCAACCCTGTTTATAAATTCTCTTTATCATACAGCCCAGTTCTCCTCAACATTCAACAGCCATATAGCCACTTTTCCTACCTTCCCTGAACACTGATTCACAGTTGTATGAACCTGTGTCTCCCAAACTGCAATGCCTAAGACCCCCAAATAAAGTCTTTTTACAGTTTCTAAGTTTGACAGGATAAACTCTTATTTCCTCCAAGAAACACATCTTGAGAGACACTATCTACTGTGAGAAATATTCAGGTCCCATTACATTCAAAGAGGCTTTCAGGAACACAAATAGTGTCTTCCAGCAAAGAAAAATAAAGAAGCACTTTATTATAACACTGAACCTGAAACAATTCCTTGGAATATGTATGAGTTTGTGAACAGGGAAAGTATGCCACAAATGAAGGAAAGTACTTCTTGCATTTTAAATCAGTTAGGAAAGAAAAGTCTGAAGCCCTACTCAGAAACAATTCATTTTCTGGTGAAGTGCTGAGCACTAGTTTATACTAAAACCAAGTCCACATCTGAGATAATGGATCTTGAAGTACCACCTCCTTTTAATAAATCAACCATTCCCCAGGGAGAGGCATATGCATTAAAAAGAGCTAAACTCTTCTGGATAATAAATGACCATGACTTTGATGTACTTTAGAAGACAGTAGTAACTTACACCATTACACAAGTTAATAAACAACAAAGTTCAATCATGCAATCCTCAGAAAAAGTGATATGCAAAGCTTATTTTAATTAGCCAGAAGCCACTTTTAGTCTGTGCAAGATCCAGATGTTTTTTGTTTTTTGTTTTTTTAACTTAAAAGCTAATGCTCAGAGTTCCCTACTTTATTTTTTTTAAAGAAGTTTAACCATTGAGCCACAACCCCAGCTCTTTTTTATTTTGAGACATGGTCTCATTAAGCTTTTTAGGGCCTCATTAAGTTGCTGAGGTTGGCTATGAACTTGAGATCCTCCTGGCCTCCACCTTTTGAGCCAGCCCCTACTTTCTTGATAGTGTTTAGAGATCTGTACCTCTTCCCCTCGGTGAGATATTTGAAGGCCCAAACACTATTCCTCTGTGAGATATAAGCACCTGGCCCAGAGTAGCAAATAAGAAAAAAGCCAATAAGAGAAAGAATCCAATGCCGCCTTGGTTCTTTTGCCTTTCTTCCATTTATCACCTTGGCAAAGATGAGCCCATTGGGGAATGGAGGGTCAAGGGGAGGAGATGCCCAACATAACCAACAGGATCACTCCACATAAAGACATAAGTATTCACCCAAGGTAGGAACTGTCACTCAGAAGAGAAGCATGAAGGCAATGAGGGAGACCATACCTTCTCATCTTGGTATAACTTGTTGACACTCTCCAGCTGAAAGTTGTGGCTAGACTGGATCTTGTCGAGCTGCTCTCGTTGCTTCTCTAGCTCTCCCTGGAACTCATTCTTTTTCAACTCCACAGCACCTCTCTCCGCAGCTGCCCTGCGGACCCTGCCTTCCAGCTCCAGGATTCGTGACTACAAGGAAACCAAAGTGTGAGGTCAGGCCATCTGGGAGACTGCTTGAGCTCCCTCAAAGACCACACTGGGGCCAAAGTCTGCACTCCACCTTACATACAGGATATGCATCTAAGGTTATGTGCTTTATGAGGATTTTCTGGAGAAATGCTGCTCTAAGTGGAGGAATGCACTTCTCTGAGCTTCCATGTTACTATTGAAAAATGAAACCCATCACCACACCCTTCAGGGGCTTGTGAGGTATAAATGTAGTACAAACCCAGAGTGCCCTGTGCACTACCTGGCATGAGGTGGGGCATGAATACTCAGAGTTAAGCACCCTGCTAACAGAGCACTTAACTCTCTAATCAGACAAAATTTCTGAAAACAGATTCAATTCTCCAACTCTAGAAACCAAGGTCTCATCTGCCCAAGAGAACAGGGGCTCACTCACAAGGACTGTAACCCTGGGTGAATAGCTTGAGAGGACAAAACAGAGACAGCTCTTTGAGAGGAAGCTCCATGGCCAAGAACCCAGTGGGTCAGAACTGATGCTCTACTTGTACTTAATCTCTGTGTGTTCCAGTCTGCCCACCTGTGAAATGTGGACAGCAAAATCCCAACTTTGTAGGGCTTGAACACAAAAGGGGATAATTTTTGTAAAAATAAAAGTTATTCTGACACTTGTTAAAATGAAAAGGAAGACTTTACTCATGGCTATTCCCATAATGGTTGTAACTTGCAATAGTGCAAAGAAACTGTGCTCAACTCCCTATATAGCAAAAGTGGTTAGAGACATATAATCAATGAGCCGAGTGAAGGGATCAGGGGACGCATGATTACTAAGAAGATGCATCAAGGTTAGGGGGATTTTTTACTAAACTGGTTTAATAAGATTCTTGCTTAAAGGCAGGCCAAGGACTTCAACATCAAGGATGGGGGATGAGATTCTTTGCTAAGACAGGGCTGAACAGACCAAAGACAAGGGTGGGGATGGGGTCAGGATCAAGGCTTAGTGAAGAAGGCGGCTCAAAGGAGCCTCACTAAACTATGGTTAAGGACAGAGTCTCCATCACTGCTCAGCACTGTCCCAACCAATAACTGGTTATAAGACACAGGAAATTTAAAGTTATTATTGGCCCCTTTAAAAACACATTTCTTATACTCATCCAAATATGCTGCAAACACCATTCTTTGACATCTATGTGGACACCAAGACTGGAAATGGGCTGTGACCAGTGGACCTCAGCAGGCTGCCTTTCCAGAACTACCCAACTGTTCAAATGAAAAGCAGAGGGAGGTCTTGGCAGGGATCCTAATCCATCAGAGTATCATCTCCTACCCAAAGCTGCAATGGAGTGGAGTCGGCCCCAGAGCTGGGCTGGGACAGACACAAGAGCCCTAAACCCCTATCAGGGTGTGTCCACTGAGCACCAAGGGTTACAATAAACAGCAAACCCTGGGACCATCACCCTGCAACTTTAAATACTCAATGGCATCCATATATATACACAAAAATAAACAGACATAATACCTGCAGGTCCACACTACGGGAGCTCGCAATCCAGTAGTTGAAGCCCAAGACAATGATGCAGGCCACCAGGGCAGCCAGAACAAGGGGAGGTGACTTCATGCTGCGACGCCCGTTTCCCAATCCCATCATCTCAAACCAGGGCCAAGAAGCTGCAAAAAAATAAAAAATAAAAAAAAATAAACACCCCAGAGTAAAAACAGGTAAACAAACCTCTGTACTAGTATTACCAGCCCCAAAGCAGAACACACTGATCTTTGCCACCTATAGGGAAACCATCTTGCCAGGAAGGATGGACTAGCATGTGTTCCTTGACATGTGAAACTGTCTGAGAATCATTTCTGGAAACAGCAGATATTAAGTGCACCCATCTCCCCCCAGAAAGAATACCTATCTCAGGATTCCCCACAGAGAATTTTATTTGGTACCTAATAAGAGAAGTATTTTTTTAACCCTTTGATAGAGATACAAATGACACCCTATTAAGGTGTTTCTGGAGCAAACCAGGAAACCCATGCTGGAGGAGACTGTGAACTGCCCCATGTAAATCATGACCAATGCCACTTCTCACAAAGGGCCTGCAGAAGTGTCTCCTTTATGACTTGGGACAGAGATGGGAGGTGAGTGATCTGGCTATAATCTGGGTTGTGGGGACCAATCTGTTTCAGGATTTAAGATACAAATAAGATATTCACTCCATGCCAAACACCACCTTGCCCTCTCAACAATCCTTTCTGATTTTAGAGGTCACATTTATATAAATGCAGTGTGATGTACCTCACAGCAGTGTTAGCAAAAAAGCACCTCAGTGACAGCTAGAGTGCACAAAAACATAACCGAGGGAAGGAGCTCTATCAATTTTGTTCGTGGACTTCAACTCAAAACCAGATATGGGGGCTGGGGCTATAGCTCAGTGGTAGAATGCTTGCCTAGCATGTGTGAGGCACTGGGTTCGATCCTCAGCACCACATAAATAAATAAAGGCATTGTGTTCATATACAATTAAAAAATATTTATAAAAAAACCAGATATGGCTGGATGTGAGCAGAGATCAATAAGAACAAGGCAAGTTGATATTCACCAATTTTACTAAGCCAGATAAAACAACTTTATAAGAGTGGAGGTAGCTACACTGCAATAAACTGTTTCAGAGAACAGAGGACCTTTTACGCTAAAAAGAGGAGAAGAAGGAAGGAGAAGAAAGAGAAGGAAGATGGATTGGAGGAAGGGTGAGGAGGAGAAGGGACAGAAGGGACAGGAAAAGGAGGAAGGAAAGAGAAAGAAAACAGGAGTGAAAGGAAGAAGAGAAAAAGGGAGAAAGGGCAGGAGGAGGAAAGAGAAACTGGATATGGTGAGGAGGAAAGAGAAACTGGATGTGATGAGGAGGAAGATGGGGCAGAGGAGGAAGGAAAGAGAGGAAAGGAAGAAGGGGAGAAGAGGTCAACAGGGACTCACCTGCAAGACAAAGCTCTTGCCAGTGAGCTGACAGTTCCTTCTTACCAAACAGTCTAAATGTGCCCTCAAAAGGCATCTTCTTGAACGAAAAAAATGGCATTTGCCAATAAATGGATGGAAGTGCAGAACATCATGCTAAGTGAAATAAGCCAGACTCAGAAAGTCAAAATCGAGTATTTTCTCTCACATGTAGAAATTAGAAATAAGGGAAGAAGGTGTGGGGAGGGTGGAGGACCAGTGCCATAAATATTCAGGGAAAATCAGTGGAGTGGAAAGATTAGAGGGAAGGAGGAAGGATGGGAAAGAAGAACCAATGAAAGAATCTGACAGAATCATGTTATATGCACATATAAATGTGCCAAAGGGAAATTCACTTTTATGTAGAAAGCTCCAATCAAAAATAAACAAATGCGCCGGGCGGGGTGGTGCACACCTGTAATCCCAGCACTTGGGAGGCTAAGGTAGGAGGATCACGAGTTCAAAGCCAGCCTCAGCAACTTAGCGAGGCCCTAAGCAACTCAGTGAGACCCTGTCTCTAAATAAAATACAAAATAGGGCTGGGGATGTGGCTCCAGTGGTGGAGTGCCTGGGATTGAACCCAGTTCAATCCCCAGTACCAAAAAAATAAAATAAAATAATAAAATAAACAAACGAGAGAAAGGAAGATCAGTTGAGTAAAGAAGGAGAATTAAGGAAGGAGGAGGGAAGGTAGATGGGGTGGATGGGGACTGAAATTAAATTCCTCGCACATATGATTTTGTCAAAATGAACCCAACTACTATGCCTAACTGTAATGCTCTAATAAAGAAAAAAAAAGGTTCTGAGACAATGGGCCTTTGTGACACATTTTCCCGTTCTATCTGTATGACCCAAAGACCATCACTGTCAAGTCTTATGTTTCTTTCGATATCTAGCTCCATATGTCTAAATAATGTGCTTTTGAATAAATTTTAAGATTTTGTACATAAACTGTTTTTGTTTCAGTCAATGTCTATTGTCTCCTCATGTTGGTGGGCTGAGTATTTAATTCTCTCAAATCATCTCCCCATCTTCCCAGTATAATGATACAACTTTTAGCTAAACCAAGTCAATACTTCCAATATTACAAAACACAAACAGTTTATAGAAGAGCCAAGTAGTACACTATAAATACTGCCATTTCTTTTATAATCTTTTTGTTTTTCCTTATTGAAAGTCTTGTTATAAAAACTTATTTCTTATGGATCTATCATCACTTTCCCCATGTTTTTAGCTATCAGTATTATTCTCCATGTAGTCAAATATATCAGGTAAACCATCAAAAAAAAAAAGGCAACTTCTTTCATAATGGTTAGCTACTAGTGTGGCAGCCTGCTGGCAGAGATAAGCAATCTAGCTGAATCATCTACAATACAGTGCCTCAGCATGACCATGGAAGACTGATGCCTGAGCCCAGTGTCCACTCAGGCCTTTCTCATCTGCTTCTGGTCTTTCAGGATGAAAGAGAAAAAAGTATTCTTAATTCAGTTATTAGCTGATATCAGCAAACACTGTATATACTAAAGGAGAGTAAGGCCCAGAAATATCAAACTTCTAGAAGAGTACACACCTGCTAAAAATGTCTTTGCCTATAATAGCTGATTTGAATCACACAAGAGTCCTTTATTTTTTTTTTTTTACTCTTCATAACAGTTTAAAAAAATGTTAGTAATGCAAATGGGAGAAGGGACTACTTTATACAGTACTGTATAAAATTATATCTCCCACTTCCCACTTCCAAAGTATTTTCTAATGTCTGTGTATCCTTCTAGACCAGTGGTCCACAAATCTCAAGGACATCATAATCACCTGGGGCACCTTGAAATATCAGTACCTGGGCCTCACCCCTGCATTCCTAATGCAATGGGGTTAGGCTGAGGCCCAGGTTTTATTATTTTATCTCTCCAGATGCTTCAAATGCACAGTCACCAACCTAGATGTCACTCTAGAAGTAACTTGCTGCACACAGAAGCATCAATGTATTTTTAATCCAAACAAGATCACACCATTTGTTCCCTTATTTTAAAGGGCTGAATATAGCACAATTGTGTACCATGACTTAGTTAACAATCTCCTACAGAGAGGCAGTCATAGCTTTCCAGGCTCATTTCAAACAAGACTGCCATGAACACACTTAAGCATCTATCTATGTTTACAAACTCTTATCTACGTGTACAATCCCTTATCCACAATTCTGAAATCCAAAAAACCCAAGGAGATTAAAAAAAAAAAAGGAAAAAGTCTTCCGCAACAATACCTGACCTGTATGGACCATGGTATGATCAGAACACACTTGAAGCTACTTACCCTTCTCCCTTCCTGTGAGTATTCACACATTTCACTGAACATACATTTTTCAAATATTTTTTGATCTGAAGTTGGTTGAATCCTATGATCCTCTGATGTAGGACCTGAAGATGCAGAGGGTTGACTGTATACAGTTTCATTTTTACATTTAAATTATTCATCCAGGGCTGGGGGTGTAGCTCAATGATAGAGCACTTGTCTAACATGAAGAAGGCCCTGGCCCTGGGTTCAATCCCTAGCACTGCAAAAAAATAAATTGCCACTACAAAAAAATAAATAAAATTGTTCATCCTTTTGGAAATCCTTTCTGACGTAAGGAGTAAGGAAATACAGTGAGTACAGCTTTTCCCTCCCTCTAATGGCTAATAATCCCCCACTGAATAACCCATTTTAACCTAGCACTTTGAACAGCTACCTTTGTCATAAACTAAATTCCCTAAAAATATACTTTCAGGTGGGACCCAATGCTATTCAAGAAGATTAAAGTCAGTGGGTAGGTGTACGGTAAGTCTGAAAGCAGAAAAAGGACTTGATTCTCACTTCCAGGAAAACATACGGATGATCGTTTAATATTCTCCTTCCTTTACCAGTCAATAAGCAACTCCCATGAGTCAGGTGTGGTGTGAGCACCAGAAAGCTCAGGGCAATGTTAAGAGAACAAACTAGAAGTAGACAGCCCCGTTGGACTCTGACCCCACCTACCAGGAATCACAGGGTCTGCCTGTGCCTCACTGGTCCCCTCACAGGGTTACCATGAGGATAAAAGAGTTAATATATGAGAAGTGCCTAGAACCACAAACTGGCACATAGTAATTGCTCCATAAATGCTGACCACTATTAAGGGTGGAAAGATGAGTAACAGATCACTTCTGGATTCAATTTTTCCTACTTATGTGGAAAAGGTGGTAAATGTTTTCCTTTCACAACCATTCTACCTTACAGTACCACACCATCTGCTCTCCTCCTGTTGGCTCCGCTGTGCACTGAAGCAGGGCTGATGGCCATCACCAGGGGCTGAATCATGGATGCTGCCACGGTGGCAGACATCTCAGACGACAACTTACAAAAAGAGCAGGCTAAGGAAGCCCCTCACTGTGACCCAGCTCTTGGCTGCCCTGGAAGCTGTGCAGACAGCAAAGGCAGAAGTACCCTTAGTTCCCACTGGAAGCAATGCTGCCCAGGTAGGAAGGCAGCTATGAGGAAGGAAGGGCAAACACTGAGCCTTCAGACACGCAAGGCCCTCCACCACTGGCCTCTAAGGGTGCAGAAACCATTGCTGCTAAATGAGGAGGGCAGATCTGGAGAGAAGTGACAAGCCTGATGAAGACTGAGGGTAGAAACCCAGAACCAGAGTTTAAGATAGCCAAATTCTTCAAACTTTCCTATCCGCCGCTTTAGAACTCACATGAACTGGGAATGTGACAGAAGGCAGTAGGAGATAACACCATATCAAACAAACACATTAACACTCATTTTAATTTAGGCTTCAGAATGTGTTTTATCTCAACCTTGTTTGCCCATAAAACAAAAAGGTTTTATGAAAGAACAGAGAGGGAGTGGGGATGCAGCTTAGAGGTAGAGCCTGTGCCTAGCACACACAAGGCCCTGCGTTCCATCCTGAGCATGAAAGACAAGAGAGAATGATCAGAGGCCATTATTAACTTTTAAGAAGAAAAAGCAAATGAAAATGGACAACTTGTCAAATGCATGAGCCCCCTGACCTCTTAATATTTCTCTGTTTTAAAAACCTCCTTTTCATATGTAGTTTTTAATCATATAGCCAAATATATATTTGAGCAACCAGATCAGAGCAGCTTGGCTGACCAACATCACCAATTCAGAAACAATCCAGCCTCTCCAAACAGTGTCAGGGCCACACCTTCACCTGTTCTCATAAGAATGGCCCCACCTAAGCTGAACAATCAGATCTCCTCAGCAGGAAGTTCAGAAACCACGGTGATGAGCAAACAGGACCCAGCAAGGATTGGGCCACCAGATTTTTCTACTCTGTTACAAGAATATCTTTGAGACAGGGGTCAACCAACTACTGCCCATGGCATACCCAGCATTTTTTATAAATCAAGTTTTACTGACACAGCAAGGCCCATCCTTTAAGTATCCTCTAGAGCCATTTTCCAGCTACAAGGCAGACTGGACAGTTAAAACAGAGACCTGTACACAGGGTCATTATTTATTATGAAGTTTAAACACTTATTTTTCTGGCCATTTAGGAAATGTCTGTCAACTCCTCCTCCTCTACATCATGAAGATTAAATGATCAAGTCCACAGCATCTGCTGAAGCTGCTTTACAAATTTACCAGGAAGAACATGGAATCCCCTCCTCCCACTTCCTCAATCCCAATTATAAACACCGTGTTTTTACCAACTCTGGAAGCTGACAGTTTCTATTAAAACTTTTAAATGAGCGTGCATATTTAGTGTTAAGTGATGGAAGTGGCAAAAAGTGAGGTGGAAGAGTGAAAATGATTAAAAGAACCAAAGTCCATCATGCTTTATCCAGCACTTCGGAGTTTTCTGAAGAAAGGTCTCCATACCTGGTCTCCAAGGCACATCACAGCAGGTGCTTCCAAATTTTTCCTATAGTTCAGGAGTCCCAAACTACACCCCAAGGGTCAAATCCTGCCAGCTACCCATAAGCTAAGAGCAGCTGTTATATTTTTTTAATGGTTGAAAAAAGTTCAAATAACAATGTCATGTGAAAATTACAAAAAGTTAAAACCTGTGTCCATAAGTAAAACTGTACTACAACCCAACCATGCCTGTTTACTTATTCAGCTGTCCCTTATTCTAGGGCCCCCCTGTGGATACCAAAATCTAAGAATGATCAAGTCCCTTATATAAAAGGGTATATATAGTATTTGCATATAAGCTATGCATATCTTACACTTCAAATCATATCTACATTACTTATAATAAACAATACAATTGTAAATGGTATCTAAATAGCTGTTACAGTGTATGGTTTAGGGGATGACATTCTCTCTCTCTCTCTCTCTCTCTCTCTCTGTCGCTGTCTCTCTCTCTACCTCCTTCCCCTCCACCATGAGGTGAGCACCTTTGCTCCACCATATGGTCCCTGCCACGATGATTATCCTTACATCAGGCCCAAAGTAACAGGGCCAACCAACCATGGACTGCAATTTCTGAAATTGCATGTGCCAAAATAAATCTTTCCTCTGTTAAGTTGATTTTCTCAGGTATTTTGTAACAGCATCAGAAAGCTAACACATGGGTTATCAGTATATCGCCTATAGCTACTGGGCTACAATAGGAGTTGAGTAATTGTAACAGAGCATTTGGCCTGTAAAACCTAAAATGTTATCTGATGCTTTACAGAAAAGGGTTGCAGACTCCTTCTATACAGTTCAATGGTTCTCAAAGTGTGGTTCCTGGGTCACTAGAATCAGCATTACTTTGGAATCTGTTAGAAAAGCAAATTTTCATGAATTTGTTGGGATAAACCCAACTACTATGCATAACTATAAACCGAAAGAGGGGAGGGGAGGGGGCAAGGCAAATTTTCTGGCCCAACTCAGATCTACCAGGGTGAGGGTGGCAATAGCTGTCTGTGTATTAAAGCAAACAGGTAATGTTGATGAAGGATTAAGGCCCACTCCCTGTTCACTCTGGACAAGTCTTTCCAGCTCCACTTGCCTACTGCACTTGTCTATGTTTAAGCACAAAGGTATGTCAGAGAAGGTGTAGTGTTTATCTTTGGAAAAATATTTGCATTTTTCTACCATTTAGGGGCTGAGTTTTTGTTTTCCCAGCTCTTCTTTGGTCTTTTGGTTCTGTTCCCTTACTGCCTCCTACCCTCTATCTGTAAAGAGGCAGCAAAAACTTTTTTCCTACATCTTATCTATACTGTCTGCTCTACAGAAACAAGGTTTCTTTTTATTTCTCTGAGATGAGTAACCTAAAATGGACTCTATTTAAAGCAACTTCCGAGTCTAAGGTTCTTCTCTCTTTGAGCGTTTGAATCAAAGCTGCTATAGGGGTGTAGACAAAGCTATCTGTTCAAAACTATCAGAGTGAAAAGACAGCTGAGTCCAGAGCAGCACAGCTTCTATGAGGACTCTCCTAACTGATACAGAAAGAACAGGGAAAAGACAAGGAATAATCTACTGCCCCAAAAATCAACAACAGAGAGCAAAAAATAACAGGCTAGAAACCTCCATTTCTGATGACACTAATAAGAGAATTATAAATTTTCTGTCTAAATCAATTGATCATTAGTGTATTAAAATTTCTGTCCATTCTAAGAATTCAGCAAGGTAAACTGGTAAGAGCTAACGAGCTGTTATAGTCCTAGCACCCAAAAATGAATCCCCAAATGACCGCAGCCTGGCCAATATCATATGGAGAACCACCTGGTAAGCCCATCAACCCACAGAATCATGAGCAATAATAAAATGGTGGTTTAAGCTTTGAGAATTTGTTATAGAGCAATAGATAATCAAAATACAAATTGTGAATTCTGGTGCTGTTGGACACACCTGTAATCCCAGCACTCTGGAGGCTAAGGCAGGAGGATTCCAAGTTCAAGGACAGCCTCAGCAATTTAGTGAGACCCTACCTCAAAATAAAAAATAAAGGGAGCAAGGGCTGTAGTATCTTAGTGGTGAGACATCCCTGAGTTCAATCCCCAGCACCTCCCCCCAAAAAAAATGTTGGGGTAAAAAAAGTTACAAAATGCTAAGTAAAAAACCATCCCATTTTTGTTGTTTCTGCAGTACTGGGGATGGAACCTTGGGACCTTGCACATGCTAAGCAAGCACACTACTACTAAGCCACATCCCAGCCCTGTTGATGAATTTTTAAAAACAAGTATTGTATGTAGATATATTTTTCCATATATAGAATATGTTTCTAAGAAAGGATACATACAAGTTGTACAAAGTCAGAGTGGGAATATATAAGGCAAGGAAAGACAAAGAATGATGTTTTCCTTGCTCTCTCTATCCAATCTCCTTTTCCACCCCCTCAATCAAAGAATGACATTTTCCTTGCTTTCTGTATTCAATCTCTTTTTTCCTCAATCAGCTTTCTTCTAAATACAAAAGCCAAATGGTAACAATGAAAAAAAATTAAGATGTAAGGAAGATAGAAAATTGTAACATTATACGAGTCTTGAAGTTGTATTTCTGGCATTCCCATAGTATTTTACAGCTTCTTCATTTAATATAACAAAAACATTAATACCATATGTATACCACAAGAAATAGAAAACAACTGATCTCATTTAAACCCATCTGAATTAAGAATTTGAAAGTGAGGGAGAAAAATCTGTACTCTCAAGGGACACAAAGACCCAGAGCCCTGCCTTGAGCAGATAACTGAGAGGACTCATTGTTAACTGGGTGACATGGGCAATTACTCATTTCCAAATCTCCTGATTTATCTGTAATGGATAACCTTGGTGTCTGTCTCTTAAGACTGGTGTGAAAATTAAATGAAAACATCAAAGAAAACATTTACCATGTTGTGGTATTATTTGACCTTTCAATCTCCATTAAAAAACAAAAAAGGTTGCCAGGCGTGGTGGCGCATGCCTGTAATCCCAGCACTTGGGAGGCTGAGGCAGGAGGATCACAAGTTCAAAACCAGCCTCAGCAACATACTGAGGCCCTAAGCAACTCAGTGAGACCCTGTCTCTAAATAAAACACAAAATAGGGCTGGGTATGTGGCTTAGTGGTGGAGTGCCCCTGAGTTCAATCCCCAGTACCAAAAAAAAAAAAAAAAAAAAAAAAGGTGGAAGATCAATTGTACCTGCCCTCATGGGGTTCTTCTAAAGATCCAATAAGAAAATTACAATTTGAGGCTTCAGTGAGAGACCACCTGTATACTGGCAGGGCACACACGTCCCAGAGGTTATAGAAGATGCTCCACTGGGCTGGAGAGGAAAATCCTGAAATTATATTTGCTTTTAATCCTCAAAAAGAGGATGGAAACTACATTTCACTACAATAAATATGACATACAATGTTTTATGTATAATGTATACAAGTTATTTTATACCATACTATATCATATTAATTATGCTACCATAAAATACTACTAGTAGTAACGTAGAAATTAACACTGCATCCCAAAGTAACAACCATGACGATGTAATCAGATCTGAAGAGAAAGAAGCCCAAAACACTGAAATTACAAGAAAATATTTGAAATAAGGTTTTACCTCCATTGTTAATGGCAATGAATCTGGCCCTAAGAGTATATGAGACTTGAGATACAATATAACCATAATTAGCACATATATATATATATATATACACACACACACAAATATATATATAAAATTTATAAATAACAAACATACAGGGAAATGCTAAAAAAAAATGGGTTTTTTAAACCAATTAGAATGATCAGAACAATTTTGAAACCACAACAAATTATAATATAAACCAGTGTAATCATGTAGTATTTATATATGTAAATTTTGGGGGGGAACTAATTAATCTTCAATATCTTAACAAGGGGATGTTCTATTAATAAAATCCTTTAGGATTTTAAAGGAAAATAAGATGAAGATATAAAAATCTGAGATTACATGATTTTTAATGTGTGAAGCCAAAGACACTGGGGATTTAGAAAACACTTGTTAGACTTCAAGTGAAGTCTCTTTTTTAATCTAGTTTCATCGTAACTTGAAAAGTCTGAAAAAGAAAACAACAATAATTTTCAATGAACTTTTGTGGTGAGAGGGGGTACAAGTGAAATATCATTCTTTTTTTTTTTATTTTTTTTTTTTTGCGGTGCTAGGGATTGAACCCAGGGCCTTGTGCTTGCGAGGCAGGCATTCTACCAACCAAGCTATATCCCCAGCCCTATCATTCACTTTTCTAAGGCAAGAGAATAAGCATATTAAGAGCATTCCTACTTTTTTGCAGACACTTTTCAAAGTTTTTTCCTTTTTCTTTTTAAAAAAAGAAGTGGTTTTAAGAAAAAATAATAAAGATAATGCAACAGAATTAAAGTCAAAGGCATAGAACTCTTAACCACCTGCTGTGCCTTCTTCCCTGGCTATAGCAGAACTCTTTGAGAATCAGGACTGTTCTTCCAGGATCAGGCTGCCTTGGAGCTGCCTTTTAGTAACAATGCTCACAGGACTTGCTTAAAAGTGCTTCTCCACCCTTCCACCTTGTCCACAGAGAGGCAGCATCTTTCCCAGGTTCTTTCACAGGACAAGAGAGCGGTCCCCTCCTGCTGGGAAAGGTGACCATATAAACACAGGGCTAATGCAGGTTGCCCTGAGCAGGTCCCAGGTCCTTACTGCTGTTTTTGTTCCACCCCTCAAAGAAAAAGGAAAGAAAAAGGAAAGGAAAGGAAAGAAAAAGGAAAGGAAAGGAAAGGAAAGGAAAGGAGAAAGAGAAAGAAAAGGAAAGGAAAGGAAAGAAAAGAAAGAAAATGAAGCACCTTTCCATTTCCCATCAATAACTAGACCTCTAGCCAGCAATTAGAAAGCTTTGGCCAGGTCATCAGCAACTTGACCAACCCCTCCACAGTACTCCTTTCCTTTCACTTCTTTCATTTTTGTGCAAAACCAATTTTGAAAAATGTGATAACCTCTCCACAGGATGAAATATGTCTTAAAAGCTAAGTGTTTAAACGTCCTAACAATTCCATTTATTTTTGTCCGTCAACACCTTAAAAATTTAGTGTATGGCCTAAGAACAGTACGTCTTAGCAAGTTACTGATTTCTGATGGCAAAGAAAGTAAAATTATTCTTCCTAAATAGCTTAGCTTACTGTTTTGTAACACAAGCAGAAGGAACTGAAATGCTTTCAGAGACCCACAAGGACCAAGGACAAGAGATTATACTGCTCCCCAGGTCTCAAGCCCCCCCCCCAAATCATAAATCCTAAAACTGTCTAAATTTGAGCCAATCTGATGGCCAGGAATCAGAGACATTGTAACACTCCTAAAATATTTGATCATCTTATTTACCTGCCCCAAGATTGTTTCTCAATTTTTGCATAATTATAAGGCCTAGATCCCAAATCAGACAAAGGAAACCTCATGCCACGAAAGTCACACAAGTTTGCTTTTGCAGACTTGGAAAAGAGACATCTGAAAATGGCTAGTATATCATGGCACTCCAAACATAATGATTTTTAAATTCCACTGAAAAGAATATTCGTCAAAATTGGCATTTTTCCCAATTTTCCTTTGTTTTCAAAAAAAACATTAAAAATATTAAGGTGTGAAATAGAGTATTAAAACCCCTGGCGAGTATTTTACAGCCTAGAAAAGTTGTACGGCTTCTCCGTCCTGACAAATGTAGGAAGTACGGGTTAGAACCCGGAGTATCAGCTGAGAACCCGCTCCAGACGCGTGGAGAAAGGAGCCAGTGCCAAACTCCGGGTCACCTGCCAGGACTCGACCGCAGCAACGTGGGCACCCGAGGCGGCCCAAGCGCGCCTAGGGTGGAGGGAGGAAGAGAGACGGGTGGCCAGCCCTCGGGCCCTCGTGCAAATCTTGCAGCAGAACTAGAACTAGTATGACTTTGGGGGCGCCGCACGCTTTTGACTTTGGAAGCCGACACGCGTGACAAAGCTCAGAACAAAAAGAAAGGCCCCGCGTAGCCCAAAACTGGCCTCCACAAGGGAGCTGGCACAAACCCTCACCGAAGGGCCAGGGGGCACCACGCCCGACCTCGGGGACCGAGCCAAGAGGTCTGGATAGCCTCGGGCTGCTTCCGCGCGGGAAGATGTGGAGCCAGGCTCGAGCGCAGCGGGCAAAAGGCTGCAGCGCCCGCGCAAGCCGCGGGGAGTCTCCAGGGACCCGCGCGGGGTCTCGGGGGGGGGGGGGCCCGGCTGAGGAGCGAAGGAGAGGGTCGGCGGCAGCCAGGGACGAGCGGCAGCCAGGGACAAGCGGCAGGCAGGGACGAGCGCCACCCACTCACCTCGTTCTTCGGCTCCAGCGGCCGCTCGGCGCTGTGCAGCCCAGCTCCGAGGCCGCCCGGGCGGTTCTTTCGCCGCCGCCGCCTACCTCGCGCTCGGACCCGCTCCGCGCCGTGCGCCCCGCGCCTCCGCGTCCAGCGCCGCCGCGTCTCTGGCCTCCGCAGCGCGAGTCCCCGCCCCCGGGCAGCGCCGGCGGCGCGGCGGGAGGAGGCGGCGCCGCGAGCGCGAGGAGGCGAGGCTCGGCCGCGCGCGAATGCCCGGCCCCACGGTGCGCGCACCCTGGCCGGTGGGAGCCGGAAAATCAGTGACACGCCCCCTCCCCGCCTCTAGGCCTCTAAGGAACGTGTGGAACCGGGAACCTGCCAAGAGAAAAAGTCCCTGGGGCGATACCCACCTCCAGGGGAATGTTCCCGAACGTAGAGCCAACCACACCCAGCGCCACACACCTGCCACTCTCGTCGTCTTTTCTGGTCTGGGTCAAAACTGTCCAGAGTAGGGGGGCACCAGCGAAAAACAGGTTTCAGGAGGTCTATACTCACAAAATTGTCCTGTTTCCTCCACCAGGCTTTCCCTGATGAGCCATCGTGTTCTCTCTCAAGTCTTAGTTTTGCCCTGTGACCGACATTTCCTAGGCGCCAGTAAGCGTGATCTTCTAGGACTAAGGATGACGCCTGGGAATCTGACTTTTAAACTGCGCCTCAGGTAATTCTTAATGCGTACTGATACTTGAGAGGCACTGTGAAGGCCATACCTCCCTGAGAGGATGCCACAAAACTAATGACCTCCAGGGTAATCATGCTAGAAAATTCTGAAGCAATGATTCTTAACTGGCAGCACCGGCTAGATATGTTATTTGGAGAGGAGTTTTTAGAGCGTTCAGCTGCCAGGGTCCCACTTGGCAGAGTTCTGAAACTGAATATTGATATAGATAGATGTAGATATAGATTTTCTTTCTTTTTTTTTTTTTTTTGTTTTTTTGTTTTTTTTTTTTTTTTTTGCTTATCTTAAAGTTTTCCAGATATTTTTAATATGACCAAGACTCAGAACAGTTCTATCATCTTTTCAAGCCTTCCTAGCTCTGATGTCTGGAAAAGGAAGCCTCTTCCTTTGTATCTCTCTCAAATCCCAACTGCAAAAAACAATCGAGCAGGCTGGGACTACATGTAGTTCAGTGGTAAAGTGCTGGCCTAGCATCCATGAAGCCCTGGATTGGATGCCCAGCATTGCAACAACAAAAACGAAAACACAAACTCACGAAAGGAATTCTCACAGCTAAAATAATTTTTAACTAAACAAAGATTTGCCTTGAAAAAGGTGACCAAGATACTTCACTGTCCCTTGAGTGTGGGTCTCCTTAACTACAGGAAAAAAATATCTTTATGAGCCAACCTTTTGGCTGAATTAAGAAGTGACAAGAAAGAATGAAAAAGAGAAGGGAAACAAAAGGAAAGGAAGTAGAAAGAACAGCTGACAATGTATGCCCCCTGTAGGGTAATGTTCTACTCTATTCCAAAATGACATTTTTATTACCTCCAACTGTTAAGCTATTGCCCAAGTCAGACCAAGCTTGGAGAAACTGAGTCCATATTGGACATTAGCTTTGGCTTTGCTGATGAGGTGATTTGCATCACTTCACTCAGATTTTCTTGTGACCTTACATAATCACACTCAGGATTTTTGGACAGATATGGTCAATTCCCTTCATTGCCCCTTTCAGCTCTCCTAGTGTGTTTTGCATTCTTAAACTGGTGGACCATAACTTCCATCTCATTTGCTTTTAAGTAGGTCTCCATTAGTGTTTCTCATTTATCAACAACTAATTAGTCAGTGATTCTTAAACACATTATGGAACAGGTCCATATGTCTAGGTGCGAAGGCAGCTGGCTGATTAGCTTTATCTTTATGGAGAGAGAATCACTCATTTTCACAAAGTTTCATTAGATTCTGTATGACAAAATTTGGATTTTTAAAAATACATTTTTAAACAGTATATATATTTTGCATGTATGTGTGTGTGTTTAAGCATTGGATTTACATTCCTTATAAAGCTCCCCCTATTTCCTCAAGTTGTCTCACCCAAAATATTTATCCTAATTTGTTACTGACCCTAAAAATTCAGTTGTGGTTGGTTGCAGTAGATATTCACATTTTGCCATTCAGCATCCTTTCCCCTCATTTGTTAAGGGTTCCTGACTTTCACACAGGAGCTGCCTCCCTGATATCCAAGGTCTTGGTAGGATCATTTAAAGCAATGTTCTTCCCTGGTCAAGTGGTGGACCTTGTGTTCGTTTTCTGTTTGCTGCCATAACACATGATCACAAACCTAGTATCTTAAAACAACACACATTTGGAGTTTTGTAGGTCAGAGGTCTCACTGTGTTAAAATAAAATCAAGGTGTTGAAAGAGCTGTGTTCCTTTCTAGGCTCTAGAAAGATTATTTCCTTGCTTCTTCCAGCTCCTACAGGCTGCCCTTCTTTATCTTGCCAGCAGTGTCACATCTTTCTGATTCTGCTTCTGTAGTCATGTCTCTTTAATCCAGCTGGGAAAGGGTTGCCCCTTCTAAGGACCCTTGGTCCTACCTAGATAATCCAGGATCACTTCCCCATCTCAAGATCCTCACTTGCAAAGTCACATACGTTAACATCCACAGTTTCTGGAGATTAGAGAATGAACATGTTTAAGGGGCCATTATTCTGCTTACCACAGACCCATAACTTCAGATGGTCCATTATACTCTGCTCCTAGAATGACCACAGCAACATCTCAGGTTTGAGAAGCATGGCTGTGCAGCCATCTTGATGATAACACCCATCCTTCTTGGTACATAGGTATATAGATCTGATTGCTGTGCATTGCAAAACCTGGCTCTTCAGTTTTTTTGCTTCAATTCCAGAGCTAAAATTTGCTAGAACTAAATGTAATACAAGTAGAGCAACATAGGTACAATTCAGTCAAGGTTCTTGGTTGCAAACAACAGAAGCAGACTGTTTTCCTTAATCTTAAAGAAAAGAGGAATTGATTAACAGTTGTCAAGGTCTCACAGCATCAATGGTGAGAATTAGAAAAATCAAACTGATTGATTTCCAAACAACTTAGAGAACCTGTATAAAGCTAAAATCACTGCAAAAACAACTTGGTGGGAAGAATTATGGTAGCATATGCATCATACTCTGCTACAGCTTTAAGCAATAGGACCTCTAACTGACCGACATCATTGCCACACTTGCTCAAGATACAAAATGAGTTTCCAGTGGGAGGAGTGCTATGTGTATGTTCATCCCCCAGGATGGCAGAGAAAAGTCCTCAAGTCTCTGTAGTGAAAGTGACCACTAATTCTCATCAAAGCTCCACACCATGGGACATGCTCAAAAAAGGAGATCAGGATGCCTATTAAAAGAGGAAATGGGATGTCAGCAGGCAAACGGCCTGAGAGATTCAGAGATCTATGGAAGTTCAAAGAAGGGAGAAGTCATAACTGTTTAGGAAAATCGGTAGAGACTATTATAGATGGTGGGTGTAAAACAGGGCTGAACTGGGCATGGTGGTGCACGCCTGTAATCCCAGCACTTGGGAGGCTGAGGCAGGAGGATCGCAAGTTCAAAGCCAGCCTCAGCAACTTAGCAAGGCCCTAAGCAACTCAGTGAGACCCTGTCTCTAAATAAAAAAAAAAAAAAATACAAAATAGGGCTGGGGATGTGGCCCAGTGGTGGAGTGCCCCCGGGGTCAATCCCTCTGACAAAAAAAAAAAAAAAAAAAAAAAAAAAACCCCAAAACAGGGCTGACCTATAAAAGTAGAATCAAGCCACATAGGCAATAAAAAAATGTTCTAATAGACACATTAAAAAAGTAAAAAAACAAGTGAAAATAAGCTTGGTTGTAATATTTTATTTAAATCAGTATATCCTAAATAACTAAAGCTTTGAAACTTACTCTGCATTTTAACCTTCTGACACATATATCCGTTCAGACTTGCCACATTCCTGCTCTGAAGATTCTGAGTCTCTGGATCTCAGGCAGGTAATGGACCTGAACCCCACTCTACTCCACCCTGCCCTTTTTCTCCCAGAGACCAAGGAAGACACCCTCCCTACCCACTTCTCTCATGGAGAACAAGGTGGGCGATGACCTGAGGAGAAAGCAGAGAGCTCCAACTAGGAAGTGTCCAAAGGTAGACCACTCCTTTCTTCCAGAGGTCAGATAGGGAACAAAGAATAATGGAGCCCCTGGAGGAGGGGTCCCCACATTGGGGTCTGTTAACAGCTTTGATTTCCATAGTTCAGCTAAGTTAAAGGGAAACTTCTTGTTTTGCAATTTGACCATGGCCCTAATTATTAGTCTGTGGCCATTTCCTCCTTTGTGTAGTGTACAGTGTGAGTTTAGGCACCAGTCACATGCATACATGTCTACATGCATTTCTGTATAATTTAACACTGTCTGACAAGAGAGTCAACTTTAAAAGATAAAGGAAGTCAGTATACATAGGGTGCCTACTGTTTGCCAGGTCATTTGTAATCAACATGTTATTGAATTGTGATATCTTGTCAGCACTGGATGTATGTAACAAATAATTTTAATAATGCATTTTACTTAACCCACTATTTCCAAAATATCATTTCAACATGGAATTAAAATAATAAAATATTGATGAGACATTTTACATGTAATAAAGTATTTATTATAAAATGTAATGCTCCAGTTTTTCTAATTAAAATTTAAATTGAATGAAATTAATGGTGGTTTCTAGGGGATAGGGAAAGTGGGAAATAGAAAGATGTATAATGGGTATAGATTTTCCATTTTGCCAGATGAAAAAGTCCTGAAAATTGGTTGTGTAGCAGTGTGAATATACTTAACATTACTGACCTATACATTTAAGGTTAAGATGGCAAATTTTATGTGTGTTTTACAAAAGTTTTTAAAAGTTTTTAAAATTAAAAATTCTTCTCTTCCTTAGTGGCACCAGTTACATTTATGCTGAAGAGCTGCCGTATTGGACAACTCAGGTCTACAACATTGGTGTTATCAGTCTGGGTCCCATCTGGAATGAGAAAAAACACAAGGAAAATTTGATGTAAAGAACCATTAACTAGCTGGGTGCAGTATTGCATGCCTGTAATCCCAGTGGTTTGGGAGGCTAAGGCAGGAGGATTGTTGTGAGTTCAAAGCCAGCCTCAGCAGAAAACACCCAAGCAACTCAGCAGAAAGGGACTAAGCAATTCAGTGAAACCCTGTCTCTAAATAAAATTTAAAAAAGGACTTGGGATGTGACTCAGTGGTATAGTGCCCCTGAAGTCAATCCCTGGTACCCAAAAAGCAAAAACAAATAAAACAAAACAAAAAAGTCATTAACTGTAATGGGATTAGAGAAATTAGGATTTAGCTAATTAGAAGTGAAGAGAACTCTAACGAATATAGGAATAGTAGCTACAGAGGGCAATCACTACCTTTGTGACTGGGATTGAGTACCCAAGGGAGAGAGCACCCTGCCTACCTACCCACCCTCAGAAATGATATGGAGACCTTATTGGGGAGCACATCACCATAGTACCCTCAATGGCAGAGAAGTCACAATGATGCCCATAGAATGTGCTGGAAGTCTGCCCTGTGAAACTTTCTGGAAATCTGCCTTCCTAGGCACAGGGGAAGTCCCCTTGGTGGCTGGATGCTACGCACTGCAGAATCCAGGCACGGGGTGGGGGCTTCATTTGTTACAGGAGCCAGTTGCAGATCTAGAAGACAGATTTTTTTAAAAGGCAGACATCAGAAGGAGGAGCCCTCTGGCAAACAAGCAAGGCTAGAAGCAGAAAAACATAAATCAGGGCTGGAGATGTAGCTCAGTGGTAAGGCCCTGGGTTCAATCCCCAGGACCTCCCCCACTCCAACATACACACACAAGAAAAGAAACTATGAAGCAAAACATGCTTCATGAGGGGCCAGTTTGGATTAGAGAATCCTTGTAAATGGGAGGATGAGATACAATGTAGCGCCTTTACCTCAGATTTACAAAACCATTATCCACAGCATTATATTTTTTTCCCCAAATAGTGATCTGGCTACCATGCTACAAGATCTTCCAGTGGTTTTATTTTGCCTACATAAGATTTTTTTCACGGTTTGGATATGAGGTTTCCTCCCAAAGCTCCTGTTTTAATACAGGAATATTCAAAGGTGAAATGATAGATTATGAGAACAATAAACTAATCAGTCCATCCTAGTTTGAATGGACTGACTGACAGGTAACTGAAGGCAGGTGGGGCATGGCTGGAGGATGTGGGTCATTGGGGGCATACCCTGGATGTGTGCATCTTCCCTGTGGCCCCTTTCCATCCCTTTCTCTGCTTCCTGGCTGCCATGAATGGAGCAATGCTCCTTCACCAAGCCCTTCTGCCATGAGGCAGAACCATACCAAGCTGTTAACCTGCATTTCCCCAGAGCCCAGCTTTACTACCCTATTCTTCTGGAAGTTTCCCTTTTCCCTTTCCTTTCTCACAACTCAACAGCTCCAGACAAAACTTATTACACCAAGCATGTCAAATCTGCAGACTCCCCAAAGGAAGGATCTCTGCTTTCACAAGCTTGGGATTCTCCTCAACACTTGCATGGGAGGGGCTGGATAGATATTTCAGAGTGGACCATAAGCTCCTATGGACAGCACAATGCCCAGCACAAGGTAGGCATTCTCCAAATACTAAATACATGGAATAAATTGAATTGGATGGAATAGAAAATCCTTGCCAAAAACATCTTGCTATGTGTGTTCTCTAGCATCCATTTTTTCCTTCTTTTAGGTACCAACATTTTTAGAGAACTATTCATCACTGACTGGTCCATCCTAAATACCTATGGAGAGCTGAATGGTACCCCCCCCCAAAAAAAAAAGATATATCCATGTCTAATCTCCATAACCTGTAAAATTTACTTGATCAGGCAAAAGATGGAATTAATTTAAGGATCTTAAGAGGAGGAACTTACCCTGGGTTTTGCAGAAGTCCCTAGGTGCAATCAGAAATATCTTTATAACAGAAAGGAAGAGGAAGTTTCAAGACAGAAGAGAAGAAGAAGCAGTGTGACTATGGCAACCAAGATCGAAATAGTGGAGACACAAGCCAAGGAACACCTGGAACCACCACGACTGGAATGGATTCTGTCCTGTTTGAAGAGAGCACAGCCCTCCCTCTAGAACTGAAGGAGAATAACATTTTTATTGATTTAAGCCATTCAGACTTGGTAATTTGTTATGGCACCTACAGGAAATGGATAGTTTCTGATTTTAGACACTATGGAAATTGGCACAGAGTTGAATACATGACCCAATTAATCCAATGACACTCTGATACAGGATAGTCACCGGAACCACAGTAAAAGAGAAGTTCTTTTTTCCACTAAGACAGTCCATATTGGGAGAATCTAGGCCTAGCATTTCTTATGGTCAAGTTGGGCTCCATGGGTCTAATCTGTTGATAAAAACAGAGACACCTATGTTGATGTTATTTGATCTTCTGGATCCAGTCATATCTGAAACAAAATTTATCCCTAGAGTTTTTAATCATTTCACAATTAATTCCCCATTTTACATAAACCTATTTGAGTTGGGTTTCTCAATATACAGGCAAAAGAATACTGAGAATTATTTTATAACCTGTATAGTTTTGCTGAATGTGAACTTCAGAAAAACAATAAATAGTTTTAATATAAGTTTATCCTAAATATCACATGGGATAGATGCTAAAAAAATTATCTGAAATTCAAATTTAACTGTGTGTCTTTCCTGGGTTTTGTTCTTTGCTAAGTTTAGCAAAGGTTTTTGAAGGTTTTTATTATCATCTGAAATCTTCAGAAGGTCAGGTTGCTGTAGTACAAAGGAAAGTGGAATTCCTGATCTTTAATTCTCACTGGGGCTTTCAAATAATGTCTCCAGTCTCCTATTCATGGGGGGCTGTAAAACAGTGCAATTAATAACCTCAAATGTCATGATCCTTACTGTGATTTGAAGTTGAGAATAGCATATTAGTTCTTAAAAACCTGAGGAAAAAACAAGTGCCTTAGTGTATTGTGAGACCTACAACATCCTTAAAACTGATGCTTTCTTGCTGAGTATGGTGGCACATGCCTGTAATCCCAGCCTACAAGGCTAAGGCAGGAGGATCACAAGTTTGAGGACAGCCTGGGCAATTTATTGAAACCCTGTCTGAAAAATTAAAATATAAGAAGGGCTGGGAGCCAGGCAGAGTAGTGCACACCTGTAATTCCAGCAGCTGGGGAGGTTGGGGCAGGAAGATCCCAAGCTCAAAGCCAGCCTCAGCAACTTTGTGAGGCCCTAAGCAACTTAGCAAGACCCTGTCTCAAAATAAAAAATAATAAGGGACTTGGGATGTGGCTCAGTGGTTAAATGTCCCTGGGTTCAATCCCTGGTACCAAAAAAATAAAATGATGTTGATGTTGATCTTGGGGTTGCAATTCAATGATAGAACACCCTGGGTTCAATTCCTGGTCCCTTTTTTTAAAAAAAGGGGCTCGACTCAATAACTCTTCAATGACTCTTGTAGTATGGGTTATTTTTCAATGATATTTGAGAAAGAAAGATATCTCTGGAAAATACAATTTGACATGTCAGTGGCAATTATATTTCAGTGATGTCTATCTTTTGTTTTGATGTGTATTCTCTTTGTCATACAAGTATGGGTGGAGTAGAGCCTTTGTATCCGATTCTGGCATAGTTTGATTTGTTTACTTGGTGACTTGCCATCTTACCAGATGTGGCAAGTTCTTCCCACCCTCAAGATTTTCTCACAACCTGTGTTAAGACCTGCTGTACCCACTGAGAGTACCATGGAAAAGTATGTCATCCCTGGTATTAGTCATCAGAAGGCAAGAATTCCTAAGGGAGAGGGTCAATCCCCTGTTCTTGGTCTAGAGTAGTGAATCTCATCAGGGTGCTATAATTAGGGAACATTTAGAAATGTGCTTTTCTCACAATAATTCATGGGAGTGGGAGAGAGGTCTCCTGTCAACCCTTGGTTTTGTGTCCTGCACAGTAAAATTGTTTCTCCCTGCCAATATCAATAATGCCCTCGCTGAGAAACCCTGAAAAATTCCGAGCATGAAGCGCCCAGCTGAACCTAGTCAACATCCAGGACCATAGCAGCAATAATAAATGATTGTTGCCTTAGGTCACTAGATTTTGCAGTGGTTCTTTATGAAGCAATAGATAACCAGAGCAGCCAGCAGAGCACTGATACATTAGTATTGACTGGTTTTCTAGCACCTTCCTGAGGCAGTGAGTGGAAATCATCCAGAAGGAAAGACTTCAAGGACACGGTAAATCAGGGCCCCAGAGGAGGGATGGAGATTGTAGGGGTAGGAGATGTTGCATGGAAACAGTTGCAGCTGCTCCTCTTTGCCAAGGGCATCTCTTTCCACCATCAACCTTGTTAATCACTCTGTACTTCTAAAAGGATCCACATGATATTAATGAAAAAGTGGAGAAGTAAGAGTCAAGATAAAATAAATAAATAAAAATCACATTATTGTTCCAAACAGTCATGACTGGAAATAGAGACAGGCAAGTATCCAAAGTCTAAATTATATGCACTCCTGACTTCCATTTTCATCCTAGGCAAAATTGCAAAGGCGGCAACTCTATTTTTAGGTTCTTTTGCTTCCGGTTTTCCCCATACATCCTCCCCAGCCTTACAGAGACTCAGTTTCTGCTTTTGGAGGCACAGACACCACCACCTCCGGTATGTAGATGCTCATGGGACATGGATCTGGAGATCCTGAAGGTGCAAAGCCTAATTCAGCATTTCCTCCACCTGCCCTCTTTACAGGGTTGCAGGGCGACAGTGACTAGGATCTGTAAAGAGAATGCTACTGCTTTCTTTGAGAGAATTGATCTCACTTTCCTCTTGGGTTCCCATGGGGAAATTTCTGGAAGACAACCAGTCAATGCTCTTTCCAGTCTCTTTGGGTAGATGCTGAGTGCTATGGGCCCCTCCAAAACTTGAAATTTAATTGCCATTGTAACAGTTTTAAGAGGTGAGACTTTCAAGAGGTGATTAAGCCATGAAGGCTGTACCCGTATGAATGGATTAATTCCTTTATCTATCCAGAGAGTGACTTTGTTGTACCATTGAGGTGTCTCACGTGATAACACCCTCTGCAATGTAATGATGCAGCATGGAGGCTCTCACCAGATGCTGCACCTAGAAATTGGACTTCTGTCTTTAAGAGTGTGAGAAATTTTTTTAAAAAGTTCCCCAGGGGAGGGGGAGGAGAGGGAAAGGGGGCGCACTGGGGACTAAATTAGAGCAAATTATATTCCACGCTTAATAAGTACGTAAAAATGAATCCTAATGTTATGTATAACTAAAAAGAACCAATAAAAATAAATTATATATTACGATTCTTCTAGAAATGTTAGTAAAATATACATGATGATTTAACATGTAAGATCGTCTCAAACAAATTAGAAATAAAGTAATATTGAAATTAAAAATCCATAAATATATGTCTATACTAGTCTACTTTTATCATTTACTATTATCAGATATACACAGTTTTATTTTAAGAAGTTAAAAATTTTTTTAAAAAGTTTGCGAGGACTGAGAATGTGGCTCAGTGGTAGAGTACTTGCCTAGCATGCATGAGGACTGGGTTCAAACCCTAAACCTGCCAAAAAAAGAAAAAGAAAATAAATAAATCCTGTAGTCTGTGGTATTTTGTTATAGAAACAGAAAACAGACTAAGAAACTCTCTTTTTTATTTCCCCTGTGTCTTTTGCTATAAGAGTATCTGGTGGAACTCAAGTGATACTGTGTTAGAAGGAACTAGGCCTTGGGTTCCCCAACCTGCCGACAGGATCTGTTCCTTCCTACTATCTGGTTCCTTCCTTCCAGTAAAGTGTCTTTAACTTAAGTCTTGAAAAGAGTTTTATCCCCCCATGTCACAGAATTCTAATGTTGGGACCCTAGGTGTCCTGTAGTTCAACACCTTTTTGTAAAATGTTTTTTTACTATTGTCTATTTTTTTTGCCTGTTTTCAGTATTTCTCTCTGCCCCCTGCCTACTCTCCTATCCTGCTATTTAATCATCCAAGCTATAGGTTCTCAAGTATTTGATCTTAGGACCAAATATTTATGTGGGGTGTTTTTGTTTTGTTTTGTTTTATTTTGCGGTACTAGAGATTGAACTCAGAGCTTCATGCACATTAGGCAAGTGCTCTACCACTGAGCTGCATAACCAACACTTTTTAATTTTGCTTTGAAATGGGGTCTTGCTAAGTTGTTCAGGTTGGCCTCCAACTTATGATCCACTTACCTCAGACTGCTAAATTGCAGAGATTACAGATGCGCGCCATTATGCCTAGCTAGAACAAAGTATTTTTAAGTAAGATAGTTAAAACAATATCGATGATCTCAAAGAGCGATTGATCATGTAGGTCTCATCAATATTTTAGAAATTAAAACAGGAATTTAAGAAATATTATTTAAAAGCAATATGCCCATCATATGTTAACATTATACACTACAATCTACTGTGTATGCTGGTGCCATCTGGTTGTCTTCCCCTTACCCCATGGGAAATGGGGCCAGAGAACCTGCAAAAATGCTGATACTCTGGTTATTGCTATGGCTATGAGTAACAGACTCCTTTATGTCTGACCTAGGAGTCTCATGTCTTTATCAGCATCCATGAAACTGTTTCATGCTAATTTGGAAGGGCAACATCTCAGATCATTCGGTTCTTGATATAACCTCTTCGCTGAAATTTGGCATTTCCTTCCATTTTAACATAGCTGATGGACTTGGTAGTATTTGCAGTACAGTAGGCTCTCCTTATCCTTAGGGGGATACAACCCCCAACCCACAGTGGATGCCTGAAACTATGGAGAGTAACAAACCCTACATACACTGTTTTCTTCCTATATATACATACCTATGATAAAGTTTAATTTAAAAGTCAGGCATAGTAAGAGATTTACAACAATAATTTACTGTAGGTCTTAGCAACCTCAGCACACAATTTTTTTTCTTTTCTTATTAAGCACTTTCACCTTTTCACTTTAAGAAAGCACTTTACAAGGTTCTCTTTGGTATATCTGAATTCCAGCTCCACTACTTTGGAGCCATTGTTAAGTAAAGTAAGTGTTAGTTGAACACAAGCACTGTAATATCATGACAATCAATCTGAAAACTGAAGTGGCTACTAAGTAATAATAGTTGAGTCCCATACAACAGTGTGGAACCCAGGAAAAGGGTTGATTCACACCCCATGCAGGAAGGAGCAGAAAGGACTAGGATGGCTTGATGGTTCATTACATTACTCAAAATGGCCTGCAATTGAAAACCTATTGTTTATTTCTGGAATTATCCATTTAATATTTTTAGATTTCAGTTGACTGTAACTAAAATCCTATACAATGGGGGTTAAAATCCTGGACAATGGGGGACTACTGTGCTTATTGTAAAACTCGCGAAAGGGGGCGGCGGGGCCCGGTGGGTAAAGCTCCCAAAGGAGGCGGCGGGTGGCAAAAGACAAAAGTAGTAGCTTTATTTTATTGGAATGTGTGTCCTGGGCGAAATCTCCAGCCCCCCGGGGTGAAAGTCGGGGTGGGAGAGCCAGGAGAAATCGCACGTGGCTTTGGCTGCTCAGGGTTTTTATACAGAGGAAAGGGGTCAAGGGGTCCTGCCCAGGAAAAGGTGGACCCAAGGTGGACGTCAGGGTCAGCAGGTCTGCCTCATTGGTCATTTCTGGCACGTGTTGCTAGGTGACCTTGTTCCCTCCCCCGTGCAGCTGCCCAATTTGATCTAACACTCATGACTACAACCAATAAGAAGCACAGATATTTCCAATAGCACATTATATTTGTAGCAAATGTCTTAAAATAATTGTTATGCACATTGATAATTTCAAAGCACATACATTGCTATATCACACATTTGTATTTGAATATATGGATGACTTGTTTCAATAAGTTTTCCTTAATATGGTTTTCTTTTTATTTATTTATTTTACTTTTATGCACTTAGGAATTTATTCTGAGGAGAGATCTATAGACTTCAACAAACTGCAAAAGTAGGTTTTGGGGTTTTTTTGGTACTGGGGATTGAACTGAAGGGTGCTTAACCCCTGAGCCATATCCCCCGGCCTTTTTACAAATTTTTGCTTTGAGACAGGGTCTCACTAAGTTTCTTAGGCTCTCACTAAGTGGTTGAGGCTATCGTCAAACTTGGGATCCTCCTGCCTCAGCCTCCTGAGTTGCTGGAATTATAGGCATGCACCACCACAGAAGGCTACAAGTAGGTTTTAAAAGTCCCTGATTTATGCAATCTGTGCTCATTTCATAAGAATATGGATTAGTCAGGCATGGTGGCGCAAGCCTATAATCCCAGTCACTTGAGAGGCTGAGGCAGGAGGATCACAAGTTTGAGGCCAGTCTTAGCAACTTAGTGAGGCCCTGTCTCAAAAAGAAAAGGGGGGCAGGGATGGTGGCTAGGGGTGTGACTCAGTGGGAGAGCACACTTGGATTCAATTCCCAGTGTCAGGGAATATGATTAGCATAGGTAAAAACAGAAAAAAAAAGTTCAATTGATATCAGTGAGTTCTGCTTCCTCAGGTATTCATGTATAATGCCAGAGAAGCACACCAAGGCAAGCATTTTAAGCAGGTTTTATGTAAAAGTAGTAATACAAACTTCTCCCAGGAGGGAGAAGGGGGGCCATGGCTGATGTTCTAGAATCTCCAAGAAGTGAGCGCACCCTACATCTTTTATAGGTTAGGGTCTTCTTTGTTCTGCCCCTTCCTCTGACCCTTACCTCTCCTTCCTGCCCATATGGAGGTGGTGACACAGCAAAAAGGTGAGATGCAAATGGCAGGGGGAAGGGCCACATGGAGATTCAGGTGGGGGCCCAGGAGGCATTAATTAGCAACTCCCTGCCTTCAGTTTTTGGGGAGGAGCAGTTAAGCAGGTAATCTTGGTGATCAAAAGGGCTCTGGAGACACTGACATTCCAGTCTCCCATGGGTGTCTCCAACTTCCCAGACTCTGATGGCCTCCATTCCTCCATTTGACCAGATTCCCTAGTTTCTATACTACCTGCCTGTCTGATTCTGTCTTCACAATGATTGGTCTTTGAATTTTAAAAGCCTAGGTAGGTTTCAGTGAGGGAAATGAGGAATCCAATGCACTTAAAGATTTGGAAAAAATGCCCTGAAAGAAGTCTGAAACCTTTTGAATGTGAATCTAGAGAGGATTCCCTGGGTTAAGGAGGGAAGGATATGGTAATCTGGAGGGAGGACTTCACTTCCCAAGGTGGTCAGCCTCCTCTGGACTTCCAGGAGGCCTCATGGAGGTCTCTTCCAGACCTGCAGCCCAACATGTCCCCATTGTGAGTTCGCTGGGGCGGATTTGGAATCAAATTATTAGCTCACCGCGATTGAAATGTAAATTTGCCAGCAAATGGCCAAACCAGAGCCAGATGAAAGTGGTAGGCTTTATTAGAGATTGCACTCCCAGGCCAGATCCCAGCCCTCTGGGGTGAAAGTGGGGGTGGAAGAGTCAGAAAAAAAATCAACATGGCTTTGGCTGCTCAGGGTCTTTATATGGGGGAAGGGGCTAGGGGTTCTTCCCAGGAAAGGTGGACCAAGGTGGACCAAGGTGGACGTCAGGGTCAGCAGGTCTGCTTCTGATTGGCCACCTCTGACATGCTGCCTGGCACTTTATGCTTGCAGTGAGTTGTCAGGTGTTTTTCTGTTTCCTCCCCTGTAGCCACTTAAGTCCGAGCTGACACCCATCTGAGTGAGTGATGTACTTGCTGAAGCCATAGAACTGCCACATCTCCATTTTCCTTCCTGCTGTCTGGTAAGATCACCCTCATTCACAGCCAAAGGCTTTTGTACACTGCCCAGGAGGACAGCTGTGCCCCTGATGGCCACCAAATTATGTTCAATCCAGACAACTCACCTCTCCCCAATTCAAATCCCAGGAGGTGAGTCCCCTGATGCAGGTGGTTTTGAGTCTTTTGAGGGGTGGAGCATTATGGATACTATATATTAGTCACCTCTGTGTTGTGTGGGATTGAAAGGAACCATCTTGAGATTTTCCTGTGCACTGAGTTAGGGAAAAACTTACTCCTGTTACTTACAGGAAAGGAAAGCAGTAGTTAAGGTGTACAGTTAAGTGCTCAAGGGATAACAGTCCCTGTCTTTGATGCCTTTGAGTCCAGGAAATTCAATGGCTCCTTTCGCTGGCCAGAAGTTGCTGGGATCTGAGCTGCAGCACCCTGTGAGGGGGGGTGCCCTCCCCAGCTCTTTGATGGTGCTGATTTCAGCAGTGTGTTCCTATTGCTATGGTAATGAGCCGTGGAAGCTTTTCAAGCTGGCCAGGAGGAGCAACCTTCAGAAAGAAAAGTATAAATCCGGGATGCGTTTTGAAATTTGAAAGGAAGAGAGACATGAGAGTCAGAATTAATGATGGAAAAAGTACATAAGAAGGGTAGGGAAAAGCAGAATGGGTGCACGTTGGGAGGCTCTAATTGTAGCCTACCTCAATGATTTTGCTGAAAATGCCAAACAGGGTCAGATCCCTGAAATGCATCATTACTATTTTATCTCCCTTGTGTTTAAGTTGTCCTCTCCCTCTTTGTGGGGATGTAGGAAGACACATTTGCATCCTTAGGACCCCGTGTGGGCAAAATCCTGTGGAACACCCAGGATTATCATGCTCAGGTGGAACACCCCTGGGTGGCCCCCCTGCCGGGGAGCAATGCCTCAGGATTCTCACCCCATCCCCCACCCCCTCCTTGCGAGCTTCTGGCTGGACCGTTCTCAGAGGCTCTCGCATTTACGCCTCGTTGTTCATTAACTCCTATCTTGTATAAAAGATGTGTGCGCCCGCATTTAAAGCTGAGATCTTGTCCCAGAATTTTTCTCCCGGAGTGAGTCTTCCTCCATCGCCTCACCCTCCTCCAAGGGAAAACCCGCGCACCCCGACACCTCATACACATATGCTGTTTTTTTGTTTTTTTTTTTGGCAGTGCTGGGAATTGGACCCAGGCCTTCATACCTGCGGGGTAAGCATTGTACCCACTGAGCTCCAGCTCCAGCCATCATACATGCATTTTTCCATATTTTTACTGGTGCATTGTAATTATACATTATGGTGGGATTTGTTGTAACATACTTATACAGGCACAGTATGTAACTATATAATTTGACCAATATCATTCCCCAGTATCATACACGCATTTTTATTTTTATTGTACTTATTTTCTTGATTCATTGTACACAATGGGGTACAACTTTTCATTTCTCTGGTTGTACATGATGTAGAGTTACACCACTCATGTAATCATACATGAACATAGGGTAATGATGTCTGTCTCATTCCACCATCTTTCCTTCCCCCTCCCCCCTATCCTCCACTCATTTCCCTCTATATAATCCAAAGTTCTTCCATTCTTCCCTTATTCCATTCTTCCGACCCCTACCCCTCCATTATGTATCAGCATCCACATATCAGAGAAAACATTCAGCCTTTGGTTTTTTGGGGATTGGTTTATTTCACTTAGCATGATATTCTCTAACTCCATCCTTTTACCTGAAAATCCCATAATTTTATTCTTCTTAATGGCTGAGCAGTATTCTGTTGTGTATATATTCCACAGTTTCTTTATCCATTCATCTGTTGAAGGGCATCTAGGTTGGTTCCACAATCTAGCTATTGTGAACTGAGCTGCTATAAACATTGATGTGGCTGCATCCCTGTAGTATGCTGATTTTAAGTCCTTTGGGAATAGGTCAAGCAGTGGGATAGCTGGGTCAAATGGTGGTTCCATTCCAAGTTTTCTAAAGAATCTCCATACTGCTTTCCAGAGTGGCTGTGGCAATTTATACCTGCATTTTTAGGCAAACCTCTAAGAGAAAAAAATATCAAGGCACTAAAACTTTACTTACTCAAGAATTTTTTTACTTTTTTAATTAAAACTTTTAAAAGACATTTTCTTTTTCCTCCACCAAAATAGAACACTGTTCACATATGGATAGAGCAACTGTAAAGGGGACCAGAGGAAGCACACATGCAAAGAAGGAAGAGGAGGGAAGGATGAGGGAGGATTGGATAGGGGGCTGCTGAAAACAGATCTGCTACTTGGCTCGGATTCCCAGGAACAGCAATATCCCTTTGGGGCAATTCTCAGAAAACTAAAAAGGCAAGACCTTCAATAACTTAGACCTCCCTTAAGGATAGGTCTTGAGTGTTTTTAAGATCTTTAGTTAATATGACTCATTTCTCCTGTGGTTTAGGAAAAATGTGTTCTCTTACTCATGCTTACAACACTAATATACCAAATTAGGCACAGATTTCCCTCACCTAAGAGGGGTTATGCTCTGTTAATCACAACAATTGAAAATATCACAAGTCGAAAACATCAGGTTTAAAAATGTACTTTAATCCACATGATCTACTGAAGATCACAGCACACTGCAGAACTTTGGTTGTTTCCCCTTGTGATTTCAAGTTTGCCTGGTTCACCAGGAGCTGTAGTTCCTTAGCACTGTCCAGCATCACAGAGAGGATCATAGCATACATTGCTAATCTAAGAAATTGTCAAAATTCAAAATTTGAATATTCTATTGAACACACTTCACTTTCTCACCAGTATTAAGTTGAAAACTCTTAAGTCAAACTGTCATGGGAGGAGGTCTGAGGAGTTCCTGATGAAGGAGACCTCAACTCAGGACAAGCGGGATTCTTTTTTTTTTTTTAAATATTTTTAGTTGTAGATGGACATGATACCTTTATTTTGTTTATTTAGTTTTTTTTTTTTAATGTGGTGCTGGGGATCAAACCCAGTGCCTCACACACCACACACTCTAGGCAAGCGCTCTACCCCTGAGCCACAGCCCCAGCCCCAAGTGGATTCTTGACAAACATTGAAGAAATGAATTGAGGGACCCATCAATTAGAGACACAGATTACCTAGGAAAGCAGAGGCACATTCAAGGGAGGATGTGGCCCGTCTGGAGAGTGAAAAACTTTGGGGATACAGCAAGGAATATTCATTGAAGGGAAAATGTGGGCCATGTGGAGAGCAAGAAGCAGTAATTCCTTGGTCTGGGGTTGATATTTATAGAGGGGAGAAGGGGATGCTGGACTAGAGGTTGAGTCAGGGCAAACAATTTCATGACAGTTTCTTCTGGTGCCTGCACATTCCCCCCATGTCAAGTTACTATTTGGTGGCAAGGAGGGGATCAAGGGCTTGGGCAGGGTTTCTCAGGGGCGGTTTGTTTTGTATCCCAAGGGTACTTAGGTGTTCTCTGTATTCCAATGGTTTACGGATACTTTTCTTTCCTTTTCTGTATCGCCAAACCCCTAACTAAAAACCATCATTAAGTCAGTGGCCTTTATTTCTCCTGAAGACTTCTATCCATTGAAGCTTCAAATTATTAAATTGGACCCTAATTAAATGAGATCACTAGAATTCTGAGAGGCCTGACCACACTGAGGGGTTGGATGGCTAGTGACGATGGTACCTGGGTCTTCCTTCTGTTTGGATTCCTTTCCCTTGACTTGTGTTTTGGGGGGATAGTGTGGCCTTACCTTTCTCACTCTTCTTCATTACCCATGATTAGAAGCATCTGAAAGTGTGGGAATATCCAGAAATGGATAAATGTGTTTCTAGAAATAAGTTAGAAAAGCAGCAGTGTGAAACCTATTTTACTGGTTCAGTGCACATCCCAAGAGTTTGATTTTAACCAATTTTGTCAATTTTACAACTTCCTTTGTGATTATTCTTCAGAGATTAATTATTTAAATGCTGTTTTCCAATTCATTAATGAAACTTGTAATGTATTATCTGGATCTGCTATAGTGGATTTCTAATGAAGCCAGAAACTAAAAGACAGGAGGAAAACGGGAGAAAAAGGGAGAAATAAGGTTGAAATCAAGGTTTACCTCCTTAAAATCTTTTTCTGGTAATCAATGACAAGATAAGAAGAAAAAAAAATTGGGATGTGAAAGCAATAGCTTCCCCTTCATTCTTCTCCAGTTTCCCAGTCCAGTGTCTCAATAGTTTGTTCTCACATTCCCATTGGAAGCATTGGGTGAATGATGAAAGCATACAGCTATGTCTGTTTCCAGGGGCATTTGCATTATAAGTAATTAAAGTCTCAAACTGAAGGAGTGGAGATCCAACTTGGAATTTAGGGCATTGTGGAGGAATAAATACAGTGGACAGATTAGGTGGTTTCACTGAGCTAATACAAAGGCCTCCTGTGTAGACTCCTCTGAATTAGCTTACTGTTTTAAAATGTACCCAGGATTTTCTTTATATTCAGATACAATGAGGCCCACAGATCAGGACATGACTGACTTTGAAGAGATAGTCTATTGTTCATACTTCCCAAAAGGAAAGGGTGGATCATATAATGTACAGCCACACAGGGAAGTATTAGGTTGGTCAGGAGACAGCCGGAGTCAGGAGAAATCATGGAGCCTTGACTGTTGTTTCTACAAGAAAGGCAAAGCTAGGCAGCTGTCTTTGTACATTTCTGTTGATGTTAACAAAATACCTGAGGCTAGGTACTTCATAAAGAAAAAGAGATTTATTTAGCCCACAGTTTTGGAAACTGAATGTCCAAGTCCTAGAACAAGCAGTCCTATCTATCTGGCCTTTGGTGACCTCCTCATGAGGAAAGGCATCACAATGGGGAAGATATCACAGGGTAAGACGGGAAGCCAGAGGACTTGGGGGCCAGGCTCACTCTTTTTATAACAACCTGCTCTCTCAAGAACTAACTCAACTGGCAAAACCAGCATTAATTCCTTTGAGGGTGACCCCCTCCCCAATGACTGAATTATCTTGCATGAGACCCCATATCTTAAAGGTTCAGTCATCTCTCAATATTGCCACATTGGAGAACATGCTTCCGGCCTATGAACCCTTGGAGGACACACTCAAACCATATTCCAACTATAGTAGTAGAATAGATTGATTTAAGATTGGCTAGTTTGAATGATTTCAGTGGACTCTGGGGTACAGGGCTGTTCCTGGTTGTCTGCACCTGGTTCTGGGGTGATCAGAGCTGGTGGATAGTGGCCTGGAGCCTGAAAGCCTGAGGAGGCATGGGGGAGAAGGGTGTTGACCTGGAGGGGTGATCTGGGTTGATTGGTTCCCATATGAAAGGCACACTTGAAGGAGAGTGGTTTGCTATCTCTAGGAATTAGCAAGTCCTGGAAAGAGCATCTTTCTCTGTAAGTGTATCCCCAGATGCCAGAATATACAGAGTACAGAAAATTACAAAAAAAATAGTTGATACAATGCACCAGCAATCATTAAGCTCTAAATTCTCCTGACAGCTTCCCAAGAGCTTACTCCTGAAACATCCCAGTACATTTCTAATGGAAATTGCAATAGCGCCTGCATCTCTTGTAGATTCTGAGCCAAAATTAGGTTTGTAATCATCAAATTTAAGAATAACATGTCTTCAGTGGGAAATACAAAACAATGTACTTGACACTAACAAATTCAACTTATTGAAATATAAATCATATCATGTGAAATCTAGCCTGGGAACTAAAGCTTGCTTTGTGACTTGTTCCTTGTTTATAAAACACAATGAATAATGGGTTTCATTTTCCATGTAATGAGTTTTTAAAAATAATAGTCAAGCTGGGTGCCATGGTGCACATTACGTCTGTAATCCTAGCAACTTGGGAGGCAGAGGTAGGTGGATCACAAGTTCAACTTAGTAGACCCTGTCTCAAAATAAAAAAATTAAATAGTGCTGGGGGTGTAGCTCAGTGATAGAGCACCCCTGGGTTCTATCCCAGTACTGCAAAAATAAATAAGACAGTTCATAGTCTTAGAATTAAAATGTTACCTAATCAGGGCTGGGGGTATAGCTCATTGTTAGAGCACTTGCTTATGCAATAGGTTTATTCCCCCATTACTGTAAAAAAATTTTTTAAAAAGTTACCAAATCATGCTCTGCTTTTTATAACTTATTTGTTAAAATAAATATTTATTAATGTATACACATTAGTTTGCTAAGGCTGCCATAATGATCATGTTTGTCAGCTTTCTGTCACTGAGACAAAATAACTGAGACATTTAACTGAAAGGAGGAAAGATTTATTTTGGATCATGGTTTCAGAGGTTTCAATCCATTGTCATTTGACTCTGTTTTGTCTAGGTCTATGGTGAGGCAGTACATCATGGTGGAGGGACAAATTGGAGAAGAGCTGCTCAAATCTGTGGCAGCTAGGAAACAGAGAGAGAGAGGGAGAGAGAAAAGAGAGGGAGAGAGAAAGGGAGAGAGAGAGGGAGAGAGAGAGAAGGAAGGAAGGGAAGGGGAAAGGGGGGGGGGGGGGGGGGGGAGGGGAGGAGATGAAGACGACGACAGGGGAGGGCGGGGAGAGAGATTGACCGTGAAAAGACATACCCTTTAAGGACATGCTGCTAAGTGACCTAGACCTCACCTCCTAAAGTCTCCACCACCTCTCTTTGGTGAACATTTCAGACCCAAATCAGGAAACAACGTACCACTAGCTGTGTGACTTAAACAATGGAGATTTTTTGTCTCACAATTCTGGAAACTGGAAGTCTGAGACCAAAGTGATGCCAGAGAAGGAAACCCACAGAGCCAGAGTGACCTTTGGAATCCACAGTCGCTGGTTCTTGTAATCTCGCAGGAAGAATTTCAAGTGAATTGCACAGAGTAACAAACAGGAGTATATTAGAAGAACGGAGGGTGGATGTGCCCAACAGACTGAACAGCCCCCTGATAGAGGGCAATGGTGGCCCTGACAAAACTGGGGTTTTCAAGGGTTTCGAGTCCTCTTAATCTTGTCTCAACTTCTCATGTCCCCTTAACACGTTTCCTGCCTTTTGAATAGCCCTCAGCAAACATCATCTGTGAGGGTCTTGATGTCCTGGTCACAAGGGGTGGTTGGGCCCCTTGTGACATAGGTTAGGTGGTAAGGGAAGGTCATGATGAACTGACCACAAGAGATAGTGATGTCGTGGTTTGGGAAGAGTAGTTCCCTTGAAGGATTATAATTAACTGTAGCTGGGGGGGAGCTATCGGACATAGCAGGCCCCATTCTTCTGAGGCTCGTTTGCTTTAATAAGGTTCCCCATGACTTTAAGTAGTAGTTCTCTTAAGGGTTTATGATTTTCTACAGCTTGGGGAAGGTTGGACTTTCTGGCTCCCATTATCCAGGTGCTTGCTGGCCTATGAAGCTCCCTGTGACCTCCTTATTGTGACTCATGGATTTTTCTTAATTTTTTTTTCTTTTTTAAACCGGGGATTGAACCCAGGGGTGCTTAACCACTGAGCTACATCCCCAGCCCTATTTTGTATTTTATTTAGAGACAGGGTCTCACTGAGTTGCTTAGGGCCTCGCTAAGTTGCTGAGGCTGGCTTTGAACTCGCGATCCTCCTGCCTCAGCCTCCTGAGTCGCTGGGATTACAGGCGTGCGCCACCACGCCCGGCTTGATTTTTCTTAACATTGATGTCTTCTCTGTACATTACTGCCCTTGATTGTCCTTCACCACCCACCTGTTCAGGGTTGACTAACCCACCTAACAAAGGTATCAGCAGAAAGGCTGGTCAGCCTGGGCAACTTAGTGAGACCCTGTCTCAAAATAAAAAATAAAAATGTGAATGGAGCTCAGTGACAGAGAGCCCCTGGGTTAAATTCCCAGGACCACAAACAAACAAACAAAAAAGCACCAAAAAAGCCATAGTTAATTAGCAGCAGTTTGCAAAAGACCCCCAGAAAGTTCTGGCACAAGGAAACAGAAAAACAGGCTGTTCTTCCCCAGGACTGCCAGAGAACTCTGTACCTGCTTCCATCTTTCTTCAGGACCCTCTTGAGCCCTGTGGTGGTTACAACAGCCCCTACAAAGTAAGAGGAGAAGGTATTAGAGCCACCACATGGTGGTTGAGGTTCAGCCACCTGAGGTTCTGATGGCTTAACTATCAGATTCCTACTCAGCTCGAGTGAGAAGCACAACAGCCTTTTCATCTTCCTACAGCTGCTCTTTTCAGACTAAGGTTTAAATGACTGATACTACCTTGCACCAGACATTCATGCCAAGTGGGTCTTCATACTTACTGCTGTCCAAGGCAAATCTTGCTGTTTACTTCTTGGAGTAGAGACCTGTCAAGAAGAATATGCCTTAAGTTATTTAAAATACAGATGGAAGAATTTGGATGAATTCTCTGAGAAGAGAACCAAAGCAGAAAGCATCTGGCTCAATTACAGAGGGATTGAACCAATGCCCCAAGCATACAAGGCAAATACTCCACCACTGAGCTACACCCCAGTCTCAGGCATAGCCATTTTAACAGACATACTGCTTTTTAATTAGGCCTACACTAATATAGTAGTGTTTAACTTTTGTCTTAATTATATGTTCAAAATCCCTTCATCCTTTTAGTTGTAGGATTGAGGTCTTGATAGTGGGATTTCAAGGGCCGGGGATGTGAGTTAGTGGTAGTGTGCTTGTCTAGAATGTGCAAAGTCCTGGGTTCAAACCCCAACTCTGACAGAAAAATAAAACAAAAACAAACAAACAAAAACCAGACCATTGGGATAGTGGGATTTCAGGTAAGTCCTTAAGTGGAAAGACATCTTTTACACATCTTGGCCTTGAATTCACATGAAACAATGAGGTTATTTACATTGCAGAAACTGAAGGAAAGCTCTAGGTGGTTGCCTAGAGCTTAAAAAGCCAGTGTTGGGGACGGGGTGTAGTTTAGTGGAACACTTGCCCAACACGTGTGAGGCTGTGTTCAGTCTCCAGCTGTGCCAAAAAACAAGAACCTAGTGTTGGGATCAAGCTTTAGGAATACTAATTCAATGGATAGAGTGGTGCCCATAAATAAGGATTGTAAATGAATGTCCTGAATTATTGCTTTATGCTTTGAGAAATGTCTTGGGAATGAAGAAAATGAATATCTTGTTGACCATGAAAAACTCTGAGAAAAATCTTCCCGTCACACATATGCCATGATAAATCAAAGGGTATTCATTTCCTATAGCTGCCATAAAAAAATTGCTGCAATCTGGGTGGTTTAAAAAATTGAAGGGTTGGGGGCAATTTTGGCTTTTCCCTTCAACTGAAGGTAAGCCCCCCCACCATTGAAGCTTTTCCTGTATAAAATTTAAAAAATAAGAAATTGAGATCTGGGGGCATAGCTCAGTAATGGAACACTTGCCTAGTATGAGCAAAACCTGGGTTCAATCTCCAGAACTTCAAAAAAAAAAATTCTCTTGTAGGCCAGTAGTATGAAATCAAGGTGTGGGAAAGACCATGTTTCTCTGGAAGAGAGAGGAATCCTTCCTTGCCTCTTGCCATTTGTGATAGCTGCTGGCAATTTTTGATGTTCTTTGGCTTGTAGATCTATCGTTCCAATTTCTGTCTCTGTCTTTACATGGTCTTCTTCCCGAGGTGAGCCTTCACATCTCCTCTCCTCTTCTTATAGGGACACTAGTGGTTGGATTTAGAGCCCACCCTAATCCAGTACAACCACATCTTCATGTATCTCTTAATTATATCTGCAAAGACCCTATTTTAAAATCAGATTATATTCACAAGTACTAGGGGTTGACTTGAATGTATCTTTTGAGGGGACACCATGCAACCCATTAGAGGGTGCTATCTCTTGCTACTGAAAGTGTGATCCTTAGACCAGCAGTGGGAGGCAGTGAGAAATGCAGAATCTCGGGCTCTACCCAGACCTGCTGAATCTGAATCTATAATTTCGACAAGATCTCCAGGCAATTAGCCTGTGTACTTAACTATGAGAAATATTATGCTATAGTCCCAACAATTCTGAATAAAAAAGGACATATGGTGGCTGGGGGCATAGCTTAGCGGTGGAGCACTTGCCTATCATGTGTGAGGTCTCATAAACTGCTTTAAGAGAAAAAGTAAGTGCTTTTTGGATTTCTTTCTCTCTTTTCTTTTCTTTTTGGAAGTGTTGGGGATTGTACCCAAAGAGCTCACACATATCAGGTGAACACTCCATCCCTGAGCTATAGCCTCAGCCCTTTTTTCATTTTTTATTTTAAGACAGGGTCTCACTAAATTGCCAAGATTGGCCTCGAACTTGTGATCCTCCTTCTCAGCCTACTGGGTCACTGGGATTACAGGGATGTGCCCTGTGCCTGGTTGGATTTTTTTTTTTTAATAGATAAACACATGCACATGATTCCAACATTAGATAAATGTATGGTGAAAAGTGTTCCTTCCAGTTTCCATCACCCAGCTTCTACCTCAAAAGAAGTTAATCCTGGTCATTAGTTTATTTTATATTCTTCTAGAGATTTTTCTGCATATGCATTCTCCAATCCTTTTACATTTCTTTTTAATTTCTGTTTGTTTGGTTTGCAGTACTAGAGATTGAACCCAGTGGTGCTCTACCATTGAGATACATCCCCAGACCTTTTCATTTTTTATTTTGAGACATTTTCTTGGTAAATTGCCCAGGCTGGCCTTGAAGTTATGATCCTCCTGCCTTGGCCTCCTGAAAAATTGGGATTACAGGTATGCATCATTGAGCCTGGTTTGTACTTTTGATCTTTATGTCTATCATGATGCTAATACCATGTGTTTTAAATACCATAATTTTGTAAACATTCTTGAAATCAAGTAGTTTTAGCCTTTCAACTTTGTTCTTTTCCAGATTTATTTTGACTCTGTTAGGCCATTTGCATTTCCATTTAATTTCAGAATCAGTTTGTCAATTTCTACAATAAAGAAAGCTGAGCTTTTGATTGAGCACACACAAACACATACAACACACATGTACGCACACAGCAAACATTGCTTCACTTTTGCTCTCAAATGAAGAATGCCATATATAAATGTCTTCAACCTTTATTTTGGGACTAAGGGTGTTGCTTAATGGTAGAGCATATATTTAGCACATGTGAGATGGTTCAATCCCCAGCACACACACACACACACACACACACACACACACACACATTAACGTCAAATTCAAGCTGGATGCAGTGGTGCATCCCTGCAATCCCAGTGGCTCGTGAGGCTGAGGCAAAAGGATTGCAAATTTTAGAGCATTCAGCAATTTACTGAGACTCTATCCCAAAATAAAAAGTAATAAGATCTGGGGATATATAGCTTAGTGGTAAAGCATCTCTAGCTTCAAGTCCCAGTGCCTCCCCCCCCCAAAAAAAAGTTAAATTCAAAAGATATCAAAAGATAATACAACTTCAAAATAGAGTGAAAAGCAAGTCCCACCCACCCTCCCAGACAGTTTCTGCCCTTAAAAGAAATCTGTCACCAGTTTCCTAAGAATGCTTCTGGGTCTATCCATACATACTGATACTTCCCCTGGACTTCCCCTTTCCTTCCCCTGCCCCTCTCATCTTCACAAATGGGAATATGCCAGACATACTTCTCTGTTCCTGCTCTCGTCAGTCTCCAGTGTGTCTGGGTTTGTTCCATCTCAGCACATTCTTTTTCATTACTGATAGTCCTGACCTCAATACCTTAAAGCCATGCATTTAAATAATTTGTCCTCCACTTGCTCAGCTCTGAAGTTTGTTATTACACAGGCTTAACCCTGGCAGCCCCTATATCAGCTAGATGCCACTTTCCTATTCTACCCTCTTATGGGTGCTTTGAGTCCAAGAGATTATGTGTTCACTGGGGAAAAGGATTCAGATATCCGTAGCTGTACACCCCCACCACCCACATGTGGGTCCTTCTCTGCAAATAGCAAATACAAAGAGTCTGGCACAAAGTTTGCATCCAGTTGGCTTCAACTTAGCATGAGCAAGAGGAACTCCATATGAATAAGCATCCTTTGGATTAGTGAGAAAATGAGGCCCTAGGGACAAACTGTGCATATTTGAAAGGCTACTCTGGGGTCTGTGGAAACACACCTCTGTATTTGTGTTGATTTACACAGAGTTGGATATTCTGGAATTTCTTCCATGACATCCTTGAGAAAGGATTTTGAAGGTTATGGAAAAAAATTAGTGTGGGCAGCCATCAATAGGGCAAAAGCCAGTTGTGGTTATTCATGGTTTTTGTTGTTGTTTTTGACAATCAAGCCATGTTTGGGCTGAGGGATGAGGAGAAAAAGGCTTGTGCAAAGCATTTGGTATAGCAGAGCCCAGTCAGACGGACAAAGGGCTGGGTCACGTCTGCCTCCGCTGTCTTCAGTGTGTCTTTGTAAGGATCCAGTTTCCCCCATACCGGCAGAGCGAGCAGCAAGATTGTTCATTCATGAAAGAACACTGGCTGTTTCCATAGCAACCACCCTGAACAGGACTGTCAGAAATATGGGAGTGGCCCCGGGGTCTCCTGGCATGGCTGCAGCCAAGCCTGTGACTTTTATTTGGACCCCTCGAGTGCCAGCAGGACTGGGAAACAAAACTGACTTCTGGTCAGCTCCCCACTGTTATTGTGACCCCAAAGCTCGTGAACCTGTGGGTAAGACCAGGTGGCTTTATGAAATGATTTGGAAATCAATACTCCGTGTGTCTGAAAGATCTAACCTAAAGGGAACTGCTTTGTTCTCTTTGTGATTTATTTTCTTGGTGGTAAGCTGTATATGTCATCTAGTTCTTATGTTTCTTTAATTACAAATTAAGTAGCTGTTACAGGACAAAGGAACATTTTGTCTCAGAGTATTGCTTTGCTCAATACTGCTAGGCTCATGTCCAATTCAGAGATAAGAGCCCTGAGAGTTATAAACTATGGGCAGTTTTTGCTTTGTTTGTTTGTTTGTTTGTTTTGGTACTGGGGATTGAACCCAGGGGTACTTTATCACTGAGCCACATCCTCAGACCTTTTTATTTTTTATTTTGAGACAGGCCTTCACTAAGTTGTTTAGGGCCTCGCTAAGTTGCTGAGACTGGACTCAAACTTGCAATCCTCTTGTCTCAGCCTCCCAAGCCATTGAGATTACAGGTGTGCACAACTCTGCTGGGCTATGGGCAGTTTCTATCCTAACAACAAAACTAACTGCTATGGTGTGGATTTGGTGTGAGTGTGCCCTGAAAGGTTTGTGTGTTAGAAGTTCGGTTCTCAGTGGGCCATGTTGGAGGTGGTGGAATCTTTAAGAGGTGTGGGGGAGGGGGGGGAGTATGATTAGATCATTGAGGGCATCATCCCTGAAAGGGACTAATGTAGTTCCCAAAAGTCTCCAATTAATTTCCTTTAGAATGGATTGTGATAAAAAAGTGAGCCTGACCCCTGGATCTGTCTGGCTTCCTGTCTCACCATGTGATCTCCTCTCACATGTGCTCCTGCCATTCTCATGTCATCTGCCATGAAGTCCTCGCCAGAGCCAATAGAAGCTGGTGCCACACTTGTGGATCTGCAGAACTGTGAGCAAAATAAATCTCTTTTTGTTATTGTGTGTGGTTCTGGGAATCGAACCTAGGAACTTGTTTACCCAAGGAAAGCATTCTACCATTGAAAAATATACCTGTCCTTACCTCTTTTCTTTATAAAGTATCCAATCTCAGGTATTTTGTTATAGCAATAGAAAACAGACTAATACACTGACATTTATATACAGTGATATATAGATATATACATTGATAATTAGCATATGCATTAGATTTGGCAATATGCCTTTCGATTGTCTTCACATTATTTACAACATTTATAAATTTATAAACATAAATGCACCTTGGAACAATTCATTAACAATTCCCTATAAGCCTTATTTCCTATGTTGCTTATAGGGCATTGTTAATGAACTGTTGTAATATGCATTTATGTTTATAATGCTTTTAAGCAATAAGGCTTATTGGGACCCTTGAACACAAAATAAATCATGAGAGTTCATGAACATTGCTTGCACCTGCTGATTTTTCCTTTCTTTCTTTTCTTTTCTTTCTTTTTTTTTTTTTTTGTGGCCTTCAGTAGTTAAACCAAACACTCAAAGAGGAAAACTTGTTTATTCCCTTAGGAAAGCACTTTAACAGTAGAAGATTTTGGTTCACTAAGGACTCAGGTCACTGAAGAACACAGGCTCAAGCCTAATGGACCTGCCTCTTGGTTGTCATAAAAATCTGGAGGGTGTTATTCCTATGTTGTGCTAGACATTTGACTTGCTAGAGCTGCAATCAAGGGAACCTGGCAGAGAACCTCCCTGGGAAGAAAAGCACAGAGGTGGGGGGCGGGTATCATTAGATCATTGAACTGATGGCAGTGGTGCAAGTATTATAAGATGGGCAGAGCTCAGAGGAGCTCATGGCAAGAGGTGATGATCTGCAATGAATTTACAGAACACTCACTCACCCAGTGCTATGAATTGAATTGTGCCTTTTTCCCCAATGCTGAAACCCTAACCTGTAGCATGACTGTATTTGGAGATGCAGCTTCTTGGAGAAGGGGACATTATTCCACATATCAAAGTGCTAATATCACACATCTTTTAGCAATAGCAGAATTTCTGATTTTTAGTTGAATACAACAGAGCACTTTGGAATAAAAATTACATTTCTCGCCTATCAGCAAGTAGGTGTGGTCATGGAGTATGTTCTGGTCAATTAGCTGTAAGTAGAAGTGTCATGTGGGGCTTGAGGAGGTTTCTTTAGAGTACATGAGCTAGGAACATGAGTATATGACTTAGGAACATGAGCTCTCTTGCTAGCACTTTGAGGCAGAAATGGCATGTAGAGGTCCTGGGGATACTTGTCTTGAAAGTGCATGACTTCTGCACTATCACAATCTGCGATCAATGTCTTATAACTGTATCATGCAATTTTAGGAAATATCACAGATCAGTTCTCTTTGAGATATATGAACATTTTCATCTAATTCTATTGGGTTTATGTTTGGTCTCTTTGAAGGCAAGATGAGCTCTCAATGCCTGTCAACATGTACAAGAACAATCAATTGATTTTCACATTGTCATAAACTTTAGAAAGGGTTTTTATTTTTTAATTCTTAGATTTTATTTTATTTTTTGGTGCTACTGAGTGTAAGCTCACCAGCAGGTGGCCAAACCTGAGTCAGATAAAAGTAGCCGAACCAAACTTTATTGGAGTTTGCGCTCCCGGGGGGAATTCCCAGCCCTCTAGGGTGAAAATCGGGGTGGAGAGCCGGAGGAAAATTGCACAGGGCTCTGGCTGCCCAGGGTTTTAATAGGACCAGAATAAGCTAGAGGTCCTGCCCAGAAATATGTGGACCAGGTGGAAGTAAGGGTCAGCAGGTCTTATTCATTTTCCTCTGATTGCTTCGGCTCCTTTGCAGTAGGTTGCCAGGTGTCCTTCCTTCCTCCCCCTGCAGCCACTTAAATGCGACCCAACACTGAGGATTGATCTCAGGGAGCTCTACCTCTTAGCTATACCTCAGCCCTTTCTTTTTTTTAATTTTATTTTGAGACAGGGTCTCATAAAGTTGCCAAGGTTGGCCTTGAACTTGTGATCCTCCTGCTTCAGCCTCCTGAGTCCTTGGGATTACAGGCATGTGCCACCATCCCCCCACCCTTTTTTTATTGTTGCATTATAGTTGTATATAACGACGGGATTTGTTGTTACATATTCATACATGGACACAATAAACAATATAATTTGGCCATAACGCTTCTCCAACTCTTCCCCCTCCCTTCCCACCTCTCACCCCTTGTTCACTTCCTTCTACTGATCTCCCTTGGATTTTCATGAGATCCACCCATCCCCACCTTTCTTTCCTTTTTCCTCTGTAACTTCTGTATATGAGAGAAGAACATATGTCCCTTGACCTTCTGAATTTGACTTATTTTGCTTAACATAATGATCTTTAGTTCCATCCATTTTCCTGCAAATGACATAGTTTCATTTTTTTTCATGGCTGAATAGAACTCCATTGCTACTATTTTTTTTTTTTTTTTTTTTTTTTTTGTGGTGCTAGGAATTGAACCTAGGGTCTCATGAATGCTAACCATGAAGTTTTCCACTGAGCCAGAAATGGTAGCTTTAATTAAATGCAAACTTTTTAAGAACAATGACATTAAAGGACACTGATCTGAAACCCTCTCAGCCTCACAGTCTAATTAAGAATAGAGATTGTGTGTATTAGCATGACTTTGTTCTCTCAAGGGTTTCTTGCCTAAGATAATGAAATTGCAAAAACTTTATAGTTTATGTCAGGAACTTCCTGAAAATTCTCTTGCATGAACTATGGACTCAATTAGCTTTTATCAGGGTTAAGAGATCCCTTTACAGAAAACCAGATTGATCAACTGGGTTTATCAAACCATTGTTTATTATTTAAGACTGTGTTCAAAACTGCAACCTCTTCTCTGTGTCTGTTAAATTACAAAGTTTGCTCAAACAAACCTAAAGAACCCACCTTAAGCTAGCCCTCCTACTTGGTCTTGACTGCCCTCCTCTGAGACACCACTGTGACTGTAGTAATATTCACAGTGTTTTACCTTATGCAACAAGCAAGACACTTGACTTTGCTTTATGAACAGGATGATCCCGCAACCTGTTGTAACTGTTGTTTTCAGAAGAAGTCAATAGTATACATTAAAGATTGATGAATAAATACACACACCCATGTTTTCAGCAGCACAACTTGCAATAGCCAAATTGTGGAACCAGTGCAGGTGCCTGTTGATAGCTGAATGGATAAAGAAAATGTAGTATAATACACAATGGAGTTTTATTCAGCCATAAAAAGAATGAAATTATGTCTGCAAGAAAATCAATAGAATTTGAGAACATTATGTTAAGTGAAATAATCCAAACTCAGAAATTGAGGGTTGTGTTTCCTTTCATATGTGGAAGCTAGAAAGAAAAAAATAGGGAGGGACAAATCTCATGAAAACAGAAGGGAAATGAGTAGAGTGAAGAAAGGGACCAGGGGGAGAGAGGAAAGGAGAAAAGGAAGAGGCACTGGGGAATGGAATTGACCAAATTATGTTCTGTACATGTATGAATATTGTTATGGTTTGGATGTGAAGTGTCCCCCAAAAGCTCATGTGTGAGAAATGATTGTGAGAATCTATTTGTTTCGGGGGGAGAAAGGATTACCAGGGATTGAACTCAGGGGCACTCAACCACTGAGTCACATCCCTAGACACGTAGATCAATGGTACAGAATAGAAGACACAGAGACAGACCCACATATATACAGTTGTCTCATACCTAGATTAAAGTGCCATAAACATACATTGGAGAAAGGATAGCCTCTTCAACAAATGGTGCTGAGAAAACTGGAAATCCAGATGTAATAAAATGAAATTAGACCCCTATCTTTCACCCTGCACAAAACTCAACTCACAGTGGATCAAGGATGTAGGAATTAGACCAGAGGCCCTGCACCTACTAGAAGAAAAAGTAGGCCCAAATCTCCATCATGTCAATTTAGGAACTGAATTCCTGAACATGATTCCTAAAGTCCAAGAAGTAAAATCAAGAATCAATGAATGGGATGGTATCTAAACTAAAGGGCTTCTTCACAACAAAGAAAATAATCAAGAATGTGAAGAGAGGGCTAGGGTTGTGGCTCAGTGTAGAGCGCTTGCCTAGCATGTGTGAGACACTGGGTTCGATTCTCAGCACCATATATAAATGAATGCAATAAAGGTCCATTTAACAACTAAAAAAAATTTTTTTTTAAATGTGAAGAGAGAGCCTACAGAATGGGAGAAAATCTTTGACATTTGCACTTGAGATATAGCATTAATCTCTAGGACATATAAAAAACTCAAAAAACACCAAAAAAACCCATAAATAACCCAATCAATAAATGGATAAAGGGACTGAACAAACACTTCACAGAAGAAGAAATATGATCAGTTAACAAATATGTGAAAAAATGATCAACACCTCTAGCAATTAGAGAAATGCAAGTTAAAACTACACTGAGATTTCATCTCATTCCAGTCAGAATGCCAATTATCAAGAATACAAGTAACAACAAATGTTGGCAAGGATATGGGGAAAAAGGTACTCTCATACCTTGCTGGTGGGAGTGCAAATTGGTGCATCCACTCTGGAAAGCAGCATGGAGATTCCTCGGAAAACTTGAAATGAAATCACCATTTGAGCCAGTTATCCCACTCCTGGGCATATGCCCAAAGAACATAAAATCAGCATACTATAGTGATGCAGCCACATCAATGTTCATAGCAGCTTAATTCACAAAGAGCTAAGCTATGGAACCAATCTAGGTGCCCTTAAATATTGAATACACAATGGAATATCACTCAGTTCATAAAGAAGAATGAAATTATGGCATTTGCCAGTAAATGGATGGATCTGGAGACTATCATGCTAAGTGAAATAAGCCAATCCCACAGAAACAAAGGCTGAATGTTCTCTCTGATATGCGGATGCAAGCACACAATAGCCAAGGGGAAAGGAGTCAAATTGGACAGGAGGGAATGGGAGGAAGGAGAAGGGATAGGAATGGGAAAAACAGTAGAATAAATCAGACATAACTTTCCTATGTTCATATGTGAATACACGGACCAGTGTAACGCCACATCATGTACAACCACAAGAATGGGAAGTTATACTCCATGCATGTATGATATGCCAAAATACATTCTACTGTCATGTATAACTAAAAAGAACAACAACAAAAAAGGCTGGGGATGTAGGTCAGTGGTAAAACACCCCTGGGTTCAACCTCCAGTATTGCACAAAACAGAACAAAGGCAGTATTTAAAGTCCCCTTTCTTTCCAAGCAACACCTTTCCCATTTAAACTTTGTGCCATTATTTAAACTTTGTGCATTTTATTCCTAAATTTCTTTACCTATTTCCATATTATCTAACCTTTACTTATTTCCATGTTGTCTTTTATATGCAATTAAGTATAATTGTTATACATTTTGATTTACAAATTGCTTTTTGCTCTTAATATATTGTGGGTATTTTCTCAGGTCGGTGAATTTTGACTGGATTCAGTTTTTACAAAACTAATGTATGTCCATGATATTATGTCATTTTACTTCTACACACTTTAATTTGCATCTCAAAAACATAACATTTTTCTGTTAAGAGGTACAATGCCATTATCACTTCTAACAAAATAAATGATAATTCCTTGACATCATCTAATGTCCAATCTATATTGACATTTTCCCAGTTGGATGAATGGCTCCCAGGAGACAATCCTGTGGAGTGGATACTTCCTATGGATCTCACTCCTTCCCTGACTAACTTCAGTCTACTCCTGCTTCCCAGGACAAATCAGTAGTAGGTCAAAGCCTTGCTGTATGCTCTATTTTCCAGGGAAAGCCACTCTGAGATATTATTAGAAGAACATGTGCATTTAAAAACCTTATCCCATTCTATGCTGCCATTTTATAGGGGAGAACAAAGGGTCACTTTTCCTAAAACTCTGAGCATGATCAAAAACTCTCTTTGTCAGATTTTTTTAAAAAAATCATCCTTTTAAAATCTGCAGTGTTTAAGTTAATAAAAAAATTTAATATCTTTTAATATTTTTATTGGTTATTTTTAGATGTTGCATTTTTTTGGTTTTTGGCTCATTTTCTATGGGGATATTTGTTCTTTTATATTTATTTATGAGCACTCTTTGTCCTAAGGAAATTTTTAAGAAAATTAATATATTCAGTGTCAGACTTGTTGCAAATATATTTTCTCAGCATACAGTTTTTTCCTTAGCACTGCAAAGGACTTTAATTTTTACTGATTCAAACTTTATCAAATGTTTAATTTACTATTTGCCTTAGGCTGAAAAAGTCTTCACCAATATTTTAAATGTATTGCATGTTTTCTTTTAGTGCTTTTAGGGTTTCAGTTTTTATACTTGAATCATTGACATATCTATGTATTATTTTTATGTGAGGCATTCTAGAACTTTAATGAGAGACATAAAATCCAAAATATATTAAAGAAAATTCTGCCTCAAGCCAACATAACTAGTTCTAGTACAGGGCATAAATGAATTTCTTGCCTGCTGTATCAGAAGTATAAAAACATATCAGTGATCTTTTTCCTGAAAATTTATTCTAAAGTGGCATCCATTAAAAAATGAGAAGTTATGTACATGAACAAGTTTATAAACATTTTATTAATAATACAAAAATTTTAGAACAACTCATATCTAATAATAATTAATCGTATGCTATAATTTGAATGTTGACTGTCCCCCAAGGGCCATGCATTAAAGACTTGGTCCCTGGTGTGGCACTACTGTGTGGAGTTATGGACTTTGGAGATGGGGTCTTATGGGAGGTCCTCAAGTCATTGTGGGCATGCCCTGAAAGGAAACGGCGGGACCCCAGTCGCTTCCTCTTCCTATTTCTCTTTGCTTCCTGGCAGATATAAGAATTTTGCTCTGCCAACATGTTTGCCCCATGCTGAAATGCCTAGCCGCAGGTCCAAATCAACAGGGCAATAATCATGGACTAGAACCTCCAAAACTGTGAACCAAAATATACTTTTCTCTTTATAAGTTAATTATGTCAGCTATATTGTTATACTACAAAAGATGACTAAGATATTGTGCTATTTTATCTTGAAATGTGTTTCCTTTCAAATTTTAATTGTCAAACTACATAAAAAATTGAAAAATAAATATATATCAATTTAAGGAAAGCACAACATTGTATTTATGCAATGATCACAATGCAACATATAAAATGTTTTTGTGTGTGTGCTGGGGATAGAACCCATGACCTTGCACATACTTGGCAAATGTTCTACCATCAAGCTATAACCCCAGACCTATAATATCTAAAAAGCAATGTGGGAAAATAAAAATTGTCCATTTTTTCCTTGAGAGTCTGCGATTTTTTTTTCCTCTTTTTAATTTGCATTGTTAAATTTTGTTGATGCTGTGCTTTTAAAATATTCCCATTATTAGCACTGGGGTTGTGGCACAGTGGTAGAGCACTTGCCTAGCATGTGTGAGGCATGGGGTTCAATTCTCAGCACTGCATATAAATAAATGAATAAGGGTCCATCAACAATTACATTTTTTTAAAATTTCCATCATGTGTCCATTTATGATGTAAATATCTGGAAACAGTACTAAATGAAAAAGCAAAAATGCTTTTGGATGATGGAGAAAAAAAGTCAGAAGTAACCACCTTGAACTCTCAGATTTGGGGGGAAATGGCATTTAAAGATGGTGAGGCTACTTTGGGAAGTCATACTGCTTTTAAAAAAAAAAAAGCAAAGAAAGGGCTGAGGATGTAGCTCAGTGGCAGAGCATTTGTCTTGCATGCATGAGACCTGGGAATAAGGTCCAGGGTTTAATCCCCATAATAAAGAAAAGAAGAAGAAAACCACAAAACTATTTTTTTGTCTCACAAATTTGGAAGAAAACACATAAAATTGTTGCCATTAATATTCAGTCTGAAAAAGAATTGACCACAGCTGACCCAGTGGGCACACAAGTCACATATCTGTAAAACCATCACTTGGGAGGCTGATGCAAGAGGATCACAAGTTTAAGGACAGCCTGGGTGACTTAGTGAGATGCTGTTTCAAAATAAAAAGTAAGAAAAGGGCTGCTGATATATAGTTCAGTGATGGAGTGCCCCTGGGTTTAGCCCCCAGTACTGGGGGTGGAGGATGGGGAAAGCTTAGCCATCTAAGAGAAAACAAACATTGTGAACTTATATTGTGTTTACCCAGGAATTTGAAAGCCAATGCTTTGATGGCAAAAAAGATCATGGCTACCTCTTTGACTTATGCAAGCCAACACATTTTCTTACAGTTGTCAAAAGGAACCATAGGGGTATTTAAAAAAAAAAGATTTTATTGTATGGAGCAGATTTAGGTTTACAGAAAAGTCAGTTGGTGTGTAGAAAGTGCTCTCATGTCCCTCCTCTCTCTCACCTTCCCCTATTATTAACTTTCTGCATTAGTGTAATCCATTTATTATGATTGAAGAGATAATATTGGTATAGTATCATTAAAGTCCGAAGTGTACATTAGGATTCACTGTTGGTGGTGTACATTCTATTGATTTTGACAAAGCTACACTGATGTGTGTGTGTTTGCCATTTCAGTAGCATATAGAATAGTTTCACAGCTCTAAAAATCATCTGTGCTCTGCGTATTCATCATTCCTTCACTCTGACAACCTTTTTTCTTTTAGTTTGCTTTTCCAGAATGTTTTATATTTGGAATCATACATTCTTTGGTCTTTTCGTCTGGCTTTTTTTTTTTTTTTTTTGCTTAGTAATGTGCATTTAAAATATAGAATCATAAACAATTTTAACAAAGGGAGAAAAATTCTGGAGGAGTGGAAAAAGGAAAGGGTGGGTTTGGCCTTGTAGAAGAAGTAAATTGCAGAAACAAATGGAAGATATGGGGGGAGTGGTAAAGCACTTTCCTAGCATATGAAAGGCCTAGAGTTCAATCCCCAGCAGTGCAATAAATAAATATATAAAAATTAAACAATAATGGAAGATAGGGGTATGTTGGTAAGGTTTGTTTGCACAGACTTTGTGCCAAATTTTGATCTTCACAGCAGGCCTCATTTGTCAAAAGTTTCTGCTTTTAGTTAAATAGAGGAAGCTCCAAGGTTACTTTCTTTTATCTCAAAATAATCCATATGCCAAAGCAGCATATATTTTTTGAGACTGAATACCCTCTTTATATAGGAGACATCAAATGTTCAAAAATCAAAAAATCTCAACATTTATCAATTAGAGAAATAGAAAATAGCATCAGATAAAAAAATTTCACAGTATTGATGACATGAAACAAATAAATTCTCCTGAACTAAAAATGGAGTGCAAATTACTATTATCTATTGGTGAAAACTGTTTATATATATGATATTCCTCACCTAGTAGCATAGACCTATGGAAATTACTGTACATGTGAAAGATGATAGCATTTAAGGCTACAGCTATAATGTTCCATATAGTTGAAATCTGGGGGGCTGGGAGGCAAAGGAGGTACATTCAAAAAAAGATAAAGTCTAAAGTTTTGAGAAAAATTGGTTTTTAGGACACAGACACATTTTTGGTTACAAAGCAGTATATTTTGAGGTGATATATTGCAGTCCCCTTCACAAACATGTACTTCTTGCATACAGGGCCTGGTATTTCAGGGCCTGAGGCTGGCATTACAAAACTAAGGCTCTGGGATGTAAGGAATGGAATATAGAAATGGAACAGAAGCAAAGGGCCCAATAAGGGATCAGAACTAGGACTGGGTGAGCTGTGGAAGAATATGTAGTAGTAGCTGCAGGGTTGAATTGGCCCTCTACCTGTCTATTATCTGTCTAACAAAAATCATGTCAAGGGGCAGTGGGACATAGTCTACAGTGAGTTAACATTACCAGGCTTTGAAATTCAAGGGCCAATAGAGTCTGTTAACTGGAGTCCTAGGCCAGGGGACCTTGACTTTGGGGGTTCCCAACAGACTAGTTCCAGCCACTCACCCTAAAACCAAACAGAAAAAGTAATAGTGAAGTAGGAAACTTATTTATTGAGTGTGTTCACACTGGGAGCAGGTGAACTAGGGTCCTCACCCCTGTTTTCATGAGTACCGACAAGTGTTTCAGGTTTAAGTAGGGAAGGAACAGAAGTGGCAGACAAGAAGTATTGGTAGTTCAAACTGTAGTCAAACTGTAGTCTGATTGATCATTACCTAAGGTCTGGTTCTATGAGGTCCTTCTGGTTCCAAGGAAGTTCTTATTGCTTGAGGGGCAATTCAGTACCCAACATGAGGTGATCATTCTTGATTAGGGGGCAACATTAGGTTCCTATGATGGAATAATTGTTTCTGCTTGTAGGAGACAACTCAATCATGGGGTGATCTTCCTGCAAAGCTAGTTATTCCTGAAATTTGAAAATAACTTATTCTTATCTTGGTGTCTTCGGTCTTAAAGCAAATAAATGGGGTTAGGTAAGTTTAGGACCAATCAACTTTGTATTACCAGATTTTAGACTCTGAAAGTGAGTTTTTGTTTAGGAATTTTCCCTTGAAGGCAGTGTTAACTGCCCTTTGTCACTTTTGATAGAACAGAAAAATGAAATTTTAGGAATCTGTAGGCCCAAATTTTGGTTGCTCCCTAGTCTCACCAGCACTGCATGTTTACCCTTATCCCTCCTTTTCCTGTCTCCTGGGGCTTTTTAGCCAATTTGGAGTTTCTCTGAAATCAATTTAACATTCTTTCTTGAACTGTTTGACAGGAAAATTTGGTCTTGTCTCTGACAGGGCTTGTTTATTTGATAGTGCCAGTTTGTTTGGAAGAGGTAAGAGGTGTAGAGAATTAGGGTGTTGGTTTGGGAGATCTCCGTGGTAAAAAAGCACTAACTCTATTTTGGAACTCCTTAGGGAAATTCTGATTATAGCCCAGCCTGTATATCTGAAAGCTCACTCTCATTTAATGCAATTTTTGTGTTTAACATTATGATTGGCTTAGCAGAGGTTAGAAAAATCTGATGACTGTAGCAACCAAGATTTGTCTACATGAGAATTCTCTGGACCCCATATAAAGAATTCCATTTCAGACTTACATACATTATGGTGGATTGGAAGGAACTCTGGTAGCTCACCCAGATTACCTAAAGGTGTAAGATTGATAATTGGGGCTTTTCAAGACATAAGAAAGAATCTCTGGCCCATTGTTGGCACATTGGGAAGGAAACACCTGCCCAGCATTAACTTTTGCTCCAGTCAGCTGATAAGCCTCTAACAAAATGAGTTCCAAAAATGGACAAAGTTTAATTAAAGCTCACTTGGACGGACTGTCCCAGGATACTCATGATCACTTTAATTTGCACTCACAGTTTTTCCCTCTAGTGAGTTCACTTTTTGATTCTGTATGCTTAAACTATGTTATTTGTTTTGTTTGATTGAAAGCTTTTGATTTTCCCTCTATCTGTCTGGGTTTTCTCTCTCTAATATAATAAATAATTCAAGATTGTTGAGCCTCAGATGAAGTAAAATGTCCTTCAGATGTAAATTTTCCACCTGACCTAAACTGAGAGTCCTACTTTTAGAAATGCAAATTTAAGATTTAAGGACTGCTCAGAGATATATCAGATTAACACTCTGGCTTTTAAAACTGGCAAATGATTCATCAAAGCATTGTTTCTTTCTCAAAACATGTTTCTTGTGTGCACCTATATGCTTATGTTTATATATTGTTTGTTTGATGGCACCAAGGTTAGGCACTTAGGTTTGGTTCAAACCTAAGTAAGCACTCACATAATGTAAAAACTGATGAATTAGCCCAAATCCCTTTTGAGCCACATAACATTAGTGAATCTGTAAAAGAAAAAAAAATTGAAATTTTTTGGTAATAAGAATGTCTTCAAAATTTGGTAGCATATTTTTTTTTTCCTGGGCCTGCTAGCCAATGGAGGTATTTGGAAATACGGATTAATCCAACATGGCAGAATAGAGGAGGTTGAGTTCCTGGCTGCTTCATGGTGTAACCAAGAAAGCAGACAGGCAGCTACCCCGCAAGGTGGGTGAACAAAAAAAAGTGTGGAGGGGTGGATCTTCACCAGAACCTAAAACCACATTCAAAGCAGACTGAGGACATAGAAGTTGGATATAATAAAATAAAATAAATCCCAAGTGGCACAGCTGCAGCCACAGCCAGGCCAAAAGCTCCAGCCCGAATGGTCCCTCCATGAGCATAGTAGAGGGATAAGGGAATTAAGGGAAACTGCATTTGGGGAGGTCTGAGGCATGTCTGTGTATGGAGCATTTAGAGACCAAAGACACTGTCCAAGAAACCTGAAAGAGGTGCTGCATGATATCGGTGTGTGGGGAAAGAAGCCACCTTCTCTCCAGGTGGCTTGTGGAGGACAAAGGAAGGAACCATTTTGCAGCTGCTGCGAGGGGCCTGCAATTGAGGAAGCTGATTCCAGGCAAACCCCAGTTTGGCCCAAAATACAACTCCAGTAAACACATGCTGCCAATGTAGAGTGTGCTTAACTGACCAGAAGAAAATCAAACATGGAGAGAGGTTTATCAAGGGACAACCGGTCATGGAAACCCACCCAGGTCTACCCCTCAATCCAACTTCTTGCAGGACCAGCTGGGAGTGACACATCTAGCCAGAACTCAGAAGGGAAGGGTGGGAGAAATTCTTTGGAGACTGAACCAAGACCAGGAAATAATGGGATCCAAAGGTAACAAAGGGGACTAAGAACTGGCTCCCCAACCAGCGTGGGCCAGCAAGTACTGGGCCCTGGAGGTGTGATGATTTAAAGTCTCCAGATCAATTAGCATTCAGCCAAGAGCCTGGAGCTCACCTAAGTCTAAACCCTGCCTCCAGGAACTCAGCCTCTGGGATTACCTCCAGTGATCCAGAGGCTGGAGCATTACTCTCCAGTAGACCCCACTAAAACTGCTGAGAATAGAAGCTGAGAATATTTTGAACTCCAAATGAAAGAATCCTTAACTTTTCATCAATATTTTTTTTCTTTTCTTTTTAAATTCTTTTTCATTGTTTAATTGTGACCTTAATGGTATATGGACATTTGAACGGTTTCTTATTTTTTTCTCATTTCTAGCATTTTCGAATGCCAGGTATTTTGCATGGATTAGTTTTTTGTGAACGAGGATGTTTGATTAGTGGATCTTAGTTTTGTTTTGTATTCTTTTATTTTTATTTTTGATTTAAAAAATTTTTGTTTTATATATATATTTTCTCCTACCTGTTTCCCTTGATTCTCTTTTCTTCTTCCAACAGCCAATCTATATTGTTGTCTCTTTCACTCTTCCTTTAATCTTTTACTTCTGTCTCCTCTCCTCCAACCTCATAATCATCATGTCCTATATCACTTCTGTTCTCTCCCTGTCCATCACTTGAAAATGTAAACCCTTTTGCAAACTTGCTGTTTTAATTATAGGCAATAACTGATAATCTCATTTCTGTTAATCATGATAATTTATATTGTAGATATCATAGTAGGAACTGTTTGATTTAATGCTGTAAATTGTTTGCATTGGTTGTTATTATTAGTCTCCTCCTAAACAGTGAGGTACTGGAAACCTTCAGGGACACTCTAAGTCTACAGGGTAGAAACTACTGCCTCAGATCCATACTGTTAGATGGGTAGACACACAAACAACATGAAAAAGCAAGGGAACAAATTGCCCCAAGCAAACCAAGATACTCCAATAAAAGAATCGTCAATACCACAATGGAAGAAATGTCAGAGGAGTTTAGAATGTACATAGTTAAACTGATCTGCGAAGTAAAGGATGATGTATGAGAGCAAATTCAGGTAGCAAAAGATCACTTCAATAAAGAGATAGAGATAGAGATTCTGAAAAAGCAAACAAATAGAAATTCTTAAAATGAAAGAAACAATAAACCAAATTAAAAATTCAATAGAAAGCACCACCAATAGACTAGACCACTTGGAAGATAGAACTTCAGGCAATGAAGACAATATATATAATCTTGAAAATAGAGTTTACCATGGAGAGAAGATGTTAAGAAACCAAGAACAGAACTTCCAAGAATTATGGGATAACATGAAAAATCAAATTTAAGATTCATCGGGATAGATGAAGATGCAGAGATACAAACCAAAGGAATGCACAATCTTTTCAATGAAATAATATCAGAATATGTCCCAAAGCTAAAGAATGAAATGGAAAATCAAATACAAGAGACTTATAGGACCCCAAATGTACAAAATTACAACAGACCCACATCAAGACACATTGTAATAAAAATGCCTAGTATATAGAATAAGCATAGATTTTTAAAGGCTGTGAGAGATATTTGCCTCTAGATAAGTATAATGTTCAGTACTTGTATACACAGCAATACTTAGGATTTTTATGAAAACAAAATATTAACTATTCCTGATTTCCATGGGTGATCTAAAAATAGCTGTTAAAATAAGTTAGCTGTTAAAATACATAGGTCAGGCATTAATAAATGTTCAATCAGTTTTTAGAAAAGCATCCTTTATTTTGCAATAAAAAGTCCATTAATGAAGACTTTTCCAAAAAAAAATTGATGATTACCAAATACATTTGTTTATGTGGCCTAAGGCCAAAACCTATGATAAAAATTATAAGGGTTTACCTGCTTCTCTGCAATAGATAATCTGCTTCTGTTTCTCTACCTCATATTGTGAATGGATTCATAAAAAGATAGTCTAAAATAATTTTGTTTTTACAGGGAAACCTTGATTCAAAGGTAGAAATCTTAGACTTTGCATCAAATATATATGTACTTTTATGGTACCAGAGACTGAACACAATGATGCTTTATCATTGAGTTACATCCTCCATCATTTTTATTTTTTGTTTTCAGACAGGGTCTCACTAAGATGCAGAGGGCCTTGAGCTTATGATCCCACCACCTCAGCCTCCTGAGAAGCTGGAATTGTAGCCATGCTGCATAGTGCCTATTGTCTTTTCTTTGCTTTCTTTCTTGTTTCTTTCAAATGAGTGTGTAATGCTTATATTTATATACAACATTCATGGTTTGTCTAGAATATTAATTGTTTAACAGATTTGGAAATTAGCAAGTGAGACCATACACTAAAATGTTTAGACTGATTTGGACTAAGTTCTAAAAGGTTTATAATTTAGTGGTTGTTTAATTATTGCCAGAATTGTTAAATTCAAGGAATTTAATATTATTTTGGAAATAGCATGATACAAAATTGCTAAAAGCCTACGTATGGTTTCTGTTTCAGATTTCTGGAATGGCATTATCTTATAAGGAGCTAAATATATGGGTTTTTTTTGTCAATTGATGATAAATCTTAGCAATACTTTCAGAAATTAACTATCAGTTTGTCTATAGCTTTATTCAGTAACCTAAATGTTATATACATTTCTTGAATTTTGATTATTATTTTTATATGGGATACAAGTGAAATTAGATGTTTGATAAGTTTTTAGACATTAGCTTTTAAGATTAACTTGCCTCTTTAAATGGATTTGCACAACCCTCTTGTTAGAAAAGGCTCATGTTGATATATAAGCCCTAAATATATGATTATTAAAATAAAATTGATGTCAAGTAGCCTTCAGTAGAAACACTTTGAGGCCTGAATTCATTTGATTCCAATGTTCTAAAGATTTCTCTGTAAACAAACATCAATTCCTTTGCTAACCTAAAGTTTAAAAGAGTTTATATGATGTTGCTTAAAGAATAACTCAGATACTTTCCATTTCAGGTCTTATATTTCGTGTGCAATCTACCTGGGTTTTAGTTTTCTAATTAACAACGTGCCTCACTACCTTGTTAAAATATTCCTTAAAGCTGTTCAACTGATCTTGTGCTAGGTTTGATGTCAATAGAGTAGTATACTTCAGTTGAAAATTGTAGAACCTTTTCATAAGAAAAAGGGCATTTCTTTTGGTAAACATGTGGATCTATTTTTCTATTATGCCACTGTACACGTTTCCCACCCCCACCTCCAGGATTTGTATTATTACTTTTTAAAATTTTTTTGAACTTTATTTATTTATATGTGGTGCTGAGTGTCGAACCCAGTGCCTCACGCATGCCTGACAATTGCTCCACCACTGAACCACAACCCCAGCCCCAGGATTTGTATTATTTTAAATGTCTTATTGTTTTCACCATTTAAATTACCTGAAAACTTAAGATAATGAGTTTTGGTTTTTTGAGTTAGAATTTTGCATTGGAAGATTTTTAAGTGTTGATACATATCTCTTTTATTAGTGAGTCTCAAAAAATAATAAGTATTGGATTTAAATGACTGCTTTTTTTCCCCCAAAGCAATACAAACTAACCTGAGATCTTGCTATAAGCTATTAGACAGCCTATAAGGTCAGAACACATCTGTTTTGTTACAAATGAGCATATTTGGTATAAAAATTTCTGGTAGAAAGGAATTGGAAGAAAAAACAGACGTTAATAAAACTAAAAGAAAGATAGAAAAAATATGTATTTTTTGCCTTTCTGGTTTGTGCTATTTATGCTTAAATTCAAGAGGAATTTAAAGTAACTATTATAAGGCATTTATATGTAAGCTTCACCAGTGTGGCAATGCCCACAGTTATTTTAGATACAGGAAAGTAATAATTGCTCATAGATCTGAAACTTAAAACAATGTGACATTCACATATGTTATCTTTCATGTAAAATATTTAAATATTTTCTGGTTAGAGACAGTCAACTTAGGAAAAAAGACGTTCTAGATGGAAATGATTCTGTATGAGATCTATAGATAAAAATTTATTTGTAGAGCTTTCTAAAATCAAAATGTAATATGCAGATAAGAAACCTAATCTAGTTCTTTATATTTAAAACAACAAGAATCTCTTAAAATACTGATTTGCTCTTAGCAAAGTTCAGAAATTGGCTCAAGGAACAAAGCTTTTATGTTTTATCAAGATAACTTTCTCTGTTTTCTGCTGGTGTTATTGAGTGACCCAGGGAGGAAGAGGCTAGGCTCCACTGCTTACTGCTCTGGAAACATGCAGAGTTGAAATAGTAGGAAAGCAGGTTGTATTCAAAGCCAGCTTTCATGGAAGACAGAAGAAACTGAACTGTTTCTAAAGTTTCATCTTCAAAATCCCTGAAATTGAGCAGAATTTTTAAAGGTAAAGAGGCAGGGAAGTGAGACAGAGTCCGGGAATGTGCTCGTGCAGAGTTAGTTAAGTAATGTGAAGGGCACCTGGACAGGATGGGCAGGGGGTCCAATCAGACGTTCCTCTCCCCTAAGATAGAGATTTGAGGGGAAAAGAAGCACTTTTATCTCTTCTTCAGGTTTGCTATGAATAGACCTATTTCCTTCCACTAACTTCTATCTCCAGTTGAGTCTTCAGCTGAGCAGCAAACTTATAAACATTAAATTCCAATAAGTTTGATACACATACACAATGTAGGTGAGATATGTATATATAACAATAAAGGACTTTGATATCTATACATTAATATATGATATGAATATTGATATTAATATCCTATATAATTCAGAGTAATCACCAATGTCTTTTGGGTCAAGAAGCTTCCCAAATTCAATGTCTTGAGGAGAGAAGATTATTCTTCTCTCATATAATTATTCCACAAGGAATAGACCAGGTTGGTGGGATAGCTCTTCTTCATGAGTTACTCAGGAGTCCAGATTCCTTCAATTTTATCACCTCATCCTTTGGTGAGATGTCCTCATCTTTGTGGTTGAACCTGGGTCACAGACACATGTGCACATGTATATTCACCTGTATGACCACGTGTCCACATGGGAAAGAAGAAATGGAACCCCAGGCAGTCAATTTGTCCTTTGGGTTGAGAAGACTTAGAAGTTGAACAATTCTACTTGTGGCCCATCAGCTAGAATTTAGCAGAAGAGCCACATTCAGCTGCTTAAGATGCTGGGAAATGTGCTTTCTTGCTTGGCAACCAGCGTAAACTCTTCTGCTACAGAAGAACAAAATAAATCACAGTGACAAAGGATAGTCTCCACCACAAGGGTAAATAGAAATCTAAAAAATTTGTATTTCCTCAGGTGTCAAAAAGGGAAAGAATCTCTCTTTCTCTTTCTCTCTCTCTCTCTCTTAGAGCATTCCCCTCAGAAAACATAATTGTAAATCCTTTCTCTGTCCCTTTGAGATAAATGAAAAAAAAATTTTTAAGCTAAATAAGACTTATGTCAGTCTTACATCCTGGGAATGTCATTGAAATGTGAATATTGAAGTATAACAGAAACTTAGAAAGACTGCCTTTGCTGACAGCAATGACTTTTAGACCTGAAGATGCCCAATGGATAACTACAAGCAGAATAAAGCTTGGCATATCTATCTTTGTTCTGTATCAGTCTCCTTTATTATCCTTGTGACTCAGCTCTGCACGTAGCATGTTAATCATTTAAGGAATGTTCTTCTAAAAACCAGTAATACAAGGTTTATTAGTCCTAAATTTACCTAACCCATCTCATCCCTTTCAAAACTGAGATAAGATTTGCAGGGACATTTGATTCAGCTTTTATAACATCCTGTTTCAGACCCCTGGAGTGGTGCCTAGAAGGCTCCAGTCTTTGCCCCACACATTCTTGGGACAGCAGATTTTGGCAGATACATCACCCCACAATGAGATTGCCCCTCCAAGCAGGGCAGTTTTCTACTGGGAACTGAATTGTTCCCTTCCGGGATCACATTCTGAGAGATAAACATCCTAAGCAACAGTGGATTCAATCCTCAGTTTGCAAACAACAAAATAAAACCCCCCAAATTTCAACAAATTTAATTTAAAGATGAAATTGGCTCTTATTATCAATTCATGAATAAGAAAGCATCCTGTTTATAAATAGAAGGAGCTCTGTTGGGCAAGATAGAACTGTTGGTTTTTGCAAGGTAGCTTGAGCAGGAACAAGGAAACAGAATAATACCAAAAAGCAGATTGGTTAATATTAGGTCATTTCAGGTTACTTTCCTTTGAAGAACTGTTAAAGTGGAGGGGACTTCCTTATCATGCGGTTCACAGTGACTAAGTCCTTTCCAGTTGGTTGCTGTGAATGTCTTGTTTTTAGGTAAAAGTGGTTTGTTTAAGGGATTTTCTTGCCTCCTACAATTTCAGTTTTGTTACATGGCATGAATGACTCCATTTTGGTTTGATCTGCTGGAGTCTAGGGACAAACTCAGTACAAACAACTGTCTCCAATTTAACAACCTCCTTGAAAAACTCAACACATGCCCTATTTTGCTCTTTATATTGCCAACCAGAAATGATCCCTCATGGATCTGCTTCATTGTTCTTTGGCAATTGGTGCTCTTCATTATGGAAAGCATATTGTCAATTTTCACCAACCACATGGGGCACACCATAAGTAACAGACAACAAATTGTCTGAAAGCCTTTTGGGGATTGACAGAGGAAAATCTTATTTAAGGAAGGTCATTCATTCATTCATTCATTGGACCATTAGGAAACCTACTCTTTGTTAGGAACCATGTCTTTGGGAACCACAGGGGAGAATAGAGGATAATTTTTTGTCTTCGAGGAGTTCACATTTTTGTGATTTCCAGTATAAGTACACAAAGAAAAATTTGCTTTAATAGATGATTTCAGCTTGGGAAACAGGAAAGTCTAAGAAGAGGGGAGACTTGAATGCTGAATGTAGGTGGACAGGGTGGGGAGAGTGTGGGAGGCCCAGGGGCCAATGGTAGGGCGCAGGCAGCTGAGCATTCAATGCAGGTCTTACATATGGGAACAGCAATCAAAACTCATAACTATCCTCCATGGCAACACATGTTCATTTCAGTATTAGAAAGATTTTGAACAATTAGTTAATCACATAAAAGAATAAAAGGAAAAGGAGCTATGGGTTTCCCCCTGTTGCTATGCATTCCAATGTTTATTAAATTGCATATTTGAATAAAATAAGCCCCAAAGAACCTAAGCATTATCTCCTACAATCAAGACATAATGTTGAAAATGATTTGCCCTTAGCAGAAAACCAATTTTCTCCCAAACACAAAGGACATGCTGAATTAAATGAGATCAACAAAAGGGTATCAAGGAAATGGGGATTTTTTTTTCATGATTTGTTTTACAGATAGTGAAGGTTACTCCTGCAAGCCAAACAATTTAAATTAGTTTTTAAAGACTCTTGTCCTGAGTCTTACAGTACATCTTCAAATAAAGGGCTCTTCCTGAAGAAATCATGTGCAACAAAATTACATATTCATATTCAAGTGAGTCTTGCTGCATAGCAGGAAATGAGATGAATACAAATCTAAATAATTCATGGTTAGGACCTAATACCAAAGGAGGGAGTCAGGGATTTCAAGGCAAAATTTATCAGGAAGTTGTAGCACCAATTCATTAAATAAATCTGTTATTTAATAAAAATAGATACAGGAAAGCCTTCAAGTGAGCAGACATCTTTCTGCAAACTATTAATCTTCAGGAAAGATTTGCTAATATCCTTTTGGACTCACTTGCTTCTCTCCTGTGTTAAGGAGATCACAAATGTGAACCTTAAGAATAAATCACAGCTGGGTGTGGTGGTACACACCTGTAATCCCAGCCACCTGAGAGACTGAGGCAAGAGGATTGCAGGTTTCAGACCAATTTTGGCAATTTAGTGAGATCCTATCTCAAATATAAAAAAGGGCTAGGGAAGTGGCTCAGTGGTAGAGTGCCCTGGATTCAATCCTCAGTACACAAAAATAAATAAAATAGAAAGGTTGGAGGTGTAGCTGAGTGACAGAGTGCTTACCTGGCAAGTGCAGGGCCCTGGGTTCAATCCCCAGTAATGGGGAAAAAAAATTCCATGTGTGGGATAATAAGTACAGGTGATTACTTCATTACCCCAAAATTATAAGTCCAATATCCTTGACCTTCCCTGAGGAGAAGAGCAACATGAACAGCAGGTGGTCAGTTATAATCAAGGGCAGAAACAATGAGTGTGTTAGTTGGGAATTGTTGGGGAATAAGCAACAGAAGCTCCTCAGCACTAACTCAGGTCTAAAAGAGATTTGAGAAAAAAATTCACCATGCAGTCTCTAAGACCTTGCACCAGAAGGAACCCAGGAGGACTGACTGGTAGGCCTCAATTGCTCTATTCACATGCTCCAAGTGCTGTGTCACTTCTCTGTTACGAAGGGTCTGCGGCATTCTGCTGATTTTCTTTTGTGAGATCTGGGGGATCGGAATCCAGGACCTCTCAAATGCTGTACAACCCCAGCCCTGTTGATTTTTTTTTTAAATAGCATTTTATTACCAAATTAGTAGGTTCCTTTCATACTCAATACTGTTTTCAAATGATGAAACAGTTCTGGGAGCAGGCAGGAAATTTCATGCAATGGCCAATGAACGAAGCAGGCAGGAAATTTCATGCAATGGCCAATGAACGAAGAAAGGGTGCTGGTGCTCAAAAGATACTGTCTCCCCAGCATGTCTGGGGTCTGGATTTTTGCTGGCATGGGGTGATGAGAGGCAAAGTCATCAGAGCTTTTCACATTAAGGGAGGAGATTTCCATCAATCAGGTGCCGCCTCTTTTCTTGCCTACCTTGGGCATAGTTGGATCTGTTGTGGTACTAGAAGGTGTGGTTTTCAACATTATAATGAGATTTTAATGAGCTTAAAGTCCTCTGAAGTATCAACCTGGTGTCACACCAGACTGAACTGGTTGGGAGTCCTACATGGTGGTTGGGTGTATATAATAACTCAGTGATCAGCAGTTGGAAGAATGTGGTTATTGACATCAACTTCTGCAAGCGAGGAGCATCTTTAAGCAAACAGAGCTAAAAGGACATCAGGCTAGTTATAATTTCAGGGTTCAGTCTGGTGACAATTTTATTAGGCTTAATTCATGTAACAACATATCTACTGTTTTAAAGGATATAATTAATTGGTCTTTAATGCACTCATAGAATAGAGTACATAGAGGGAGGGGAAGGAAACACCGGGAAGACAAACCCTTCCAGGGCATTACCCACCTTCTCCAGTCACGCCTCACCTGCCACCCAGTTAGTCCATTCAAACTAGGAAGGATGGATTAGATTACAGATCTCACAATCTGATCAATTCACCTCTAAATATTCCTGCATTAACACAGGTGCTTCTGGAGGGACACCTCATATAGAATTGTAACACATTCCCCTCTGCATATGTGAAGGTTTTGGTTTTTCTATATCCGTGGCAGCAATTCTTGCTATTGTCTATTTTACTTTAGGCATCTCATTGTGGTTTTGATTTGCATTACCCTAATGACGAGTGATTTTGAGCACCTTTTCACGTGCTTAATGGCCATTTGTGATTTGTGTATGTTCTCTGGAGAAATATCTGTTTCGGTTCTTCATCTTTTTTTATTTTTTTATTTTTTTTTTTTGGGGGGGGGTACTGGGGATTGAACCTAGGAACACTTAACCACTGAGTTATATCCCCAGCCTTTTTATTTTTTATTTTGAAACAGAGTTTCACTAAGTCCTAAGTGCCTCACTAAGTTGCTGAAGTTGGTCTCAAACTTGGAATCTTCCTGCCTCAACCTCCTGAGTTGCTGGGATTATAGGTGTGCACCACTGGGCCTGGATGTTTGTCCATTTTTAAATTTGGTATTTGACTTTTTATTGTTGAATTGTAAAATTTCTTTATATAGTCTATAGACAAGACATTATGACTTACAAATACTTTATTTTATCCCATAGTTTGTCTTTTCATTTTCTTGATGATATTCTTTGAAGCACAAACATTTTAAATTTTGAAGTCCTTGTTTTTTCATTTATTACTTGAATTTTTGGTATTATTCATAAGAAACAATTGTCTAATCCAAGATTGTGAAGGTTTATTCTTTTGTTTTCATGTAAGTGTCCAAGAATCTAAGTTTTAATTCTTACATGTAGGTCTGTGGTCCATTTGTGTGTGTGTTGCTAAAGATTGAACCCAGGCCCTTG
>JAJEJO010000390.1:0-65140 GCA_020662805.1 Glaucomys volans
GAAGTAAGTGTATTCACTTCTTGATGGATGAAATATTCTATATATGTCTGTTAAGTCTAAATTAGCGATTGTGTTATTGAGTTCTATAGTTTCTTTGTTCAGTTTTTGCTTGGAAGATCTGTCCAATGGGGAGAGAAGTGTGTTAAAGTCACCCAGTATTATTGTGTTGTGGTCTATTTGGATCCTGGAATTGAGAAGGATTTGATTGACATACATGGATGTGCTGTTGTTTGGGGCATAAATATTTATGACTGTTATGTCTTGCTGATTTATGTTTCCCTTAAGGAGAATGAAATGTCCTTCACTATCCCGTCTAACTAATTTTGGCTTGAAGTCCACTTCATCTGATATGAGGATGGAAACCCTGGCTTTTTTTACCGAGTCTGTGTGCATGGTATGTTTTTCCCCATCCTTTTACCTTTAGTCTGTGGGTATCTTTTTCGATGAGATGTGTCTCTTGGAGGCAGCATATTCTTGGGTCTTTCTTTTTAATCCAATCTGCCAGTCTATGTCTTTTGATTGATGAGTTCAGGCCATTAACATTCAGGGTTATTATTGAGATATCATTTGTATTCCCAATCATTATGGCTTATTTTTGGTTTTTAACTTGACTTGGTTTCTCTTTTATTTGGCTATTCCTTTAGGGTAGTTCGTCCCTATGCTGGTTTACATTGTTGATCTTCATTTCTTCCTCGTGGAATATTTTGCTGAGAATGTTCTGTAGTGCTGGCTTTCTATTTGTAAATTCTTTTAGTTTTTGTTTATCATGGAAGGATTTTATTTCATCTTCAAATCTGAAGGTGAGTTTTGCTGGGTATAAGATTCTTGGTTGGCATCCATTTTCTTTCAGGGCTTAGAATACATTATTCCAGGCCCTTCTTGCTTTTAGGGTCTGTGTTGAGAAATCTGCTGATAACCGTATTGGTTTCCCCCTGAATGTAATCTGATTTTTTTCTCTCACAGCCTTTAAAATTCTATCTTTATTTTGTATGTTAGGTACTTTCATTATAATATGCCTTGGTGTTGACCTATTGTAGTTTTGTACATTTGGTGTCCTGTAAGCCTCTTGTATTTGATTTTCCATTTCATTCTTCAGATGTGGGAAATTTTCTAACATTATTTCATTGAATAGATTATTCATTCCTTTGGTTTGTATCTCTGTGACTGCCTCAATCCCAATAATTCTTAAATTTGGTCTTTTCATGATATCCTATAATTCTTGTAGGCTTTGTTCATGAATTCTTACCATCTTCTCTGTTTGGTCAACTTTGTTTTCAAGATTAAATATTTTGTCTTCAATGTCCGATGTTCTGTCCTCCAGGTGATCTAGTCTGCTGCTTATGCTGTCTATTGAGTTTTTAATTTGGTTTATTGTTTCCTTCATTTCAAGGATGTCTGCATGGTTTGTTTTCAACATCTGTATCTCTTTATTGAAATGATCTTCTGCTTTCTGCATCTGTTCTTTAAACTGTTGATTGGTGCGATCATTCATTTCCTGCATTTTGTCTCTCATCTCATCGTTTGCTTTTCTGATCATTTGACTTATGTACATTCTGAACTCCCTTTCTGACATTTCTTCTACCATGTTATCACTGGATTCTGTTGATGAAGTTTCTAGGTTTGTTTGAGACACTTTCTTCCCCTGTCTTCTCATGTTGTTCATGTATCTTCCCTTCTATCCGTGAGAATCTGAGGTATAGCAGCTTTACCCCTTAAAACAAGTGGCGTCCCTGCAGGTTTCCATTTCTCACCTCCTAGTGTTCAGTAGCACTAGCCCCCTGGCCAGGGCCAGGCTGGAGTAAGACTTGTCCTCTGGGCTCAGACTCCCAGCTTGGGAACCTCAAGTGTGCACTATGTGCTCACTTCCCCCACGCTGAAGGTTCCCACTTCTACACTGTGTCTGCTGCCCCCTCAGAGTTCTCATGGGAGCACTCTGGGACTACGTCCCAGGTGGGGAACCTCACCCATCTGCGCCGGGCTGAGCCTGATGTCTGTCTCTGTGTCTGCCTCCCTGGACCTGGAATTCTCCAGGGACTTGGCTGAGCTGAACCCAAGTCTCTGGGCTGGGCCCCCGGAGAGGACCCAAGTGTCCTCTCCTCGGTGCCCACTTCCTGTGCTGAAGACTCTTGCCTCCCGGCTGTGCTGGCCACCCCTGTGAAGGACCCATGAGAGCGCTCTGGGCCTACCTCCTGAGTGGGGAACTCTCAGCCTGGCACTTATTTCTCTTAGGAATCACCAGAGCTCACGTGTGTGTGCATGCGCGCGCGTGTTTGGCTTTAGTAGATACATTCATCAGTTTTCCAGAGTGGATGTACCAATTTATATTCTCACCAAAATCCCTCTGCTCTAGTTTTGCCCTTCAAGTTCCAGCCACTAGTAGCTTCAAACTCTACCTTGGTTTGTTCAGCCTAGTAAGACTGTTAGGGTTATACTCTTATGCAGACCTGTTGAGAGTTCGGGACTTTCTATCTCTGCCACCTGCTGATCCCTAAAGAGTAATTTGATGTTTGTACCTCTATTGCAGTATGACTAATAGCAATAATATTGATTACATTCTTGGAGAGTGAGTATACTACTCCAAAAAACAAAATGCTTTAAATCTAAGAATTTGTCATTCTTATTTAGAATAAGAGTGATTAAGAATATTCCATTTGTAAATGAAATTGAGGCATATAAGTTATTTATCAAGAAACTAAGCTCACAGAAATTCTTGTAAAATTCTGCTTATAAAAGTATCACAAAAAATAAAAACATAATAACTAATATGTGAGAATGGTTGCTCTTCACAGATCAGTAATTACAATGACTATTTGCATATTATGACTGTTAATATTTTATAAAGTACTTATAAGGCAAGTGGGTCAACTTTAAGAATCATGTCTTTCATCTTTGTATTCTAACACACTACCTGTTAAATAGTATTTTTGACCTATGTTGAATAAATGAATATATGCAAATATACATCAGTGTGGATGATTACACAAATAGTATACTTCTGAATTCACAGATATCAGAATTAAGTGGGATAGACAACACTTCAACAGAATACTTAATATCCAGCATAGCAGAAAGGTTCACTAAACAAATGAAAATTAAGTTTAACAGGGAATCAGTACTGTGGGCACATATCCATAGCAGACCTATGTGATTCAGTTTTTCATATTCTCTCTCGGTACATAACTATGACTACATAGAATACATTTGGCAAATACTTGTTGAATCAATATTTTCACCTCTACAATATATCTCTTAGATCCAATTTCTCCTCTCTATTGGTCTGAACTACAATAATTTTCAATGCACCTCCATTTTCTTCCTTTTTCAAAGAAATTTTGGTTGCCAACTAGTCCCCATAAACTATTTTGACAATGTGATTTTTATTTTTACTTTCAGATTTCCTAAATGGCTCCCTAATACCCAGGGCCTTTCATTAAAAACAAACAAACAAACAAACACAGGGAGTGCACAGTACAAAAGCCTGGCAACAGCAGTCAGCAGATAATACTACATTGCTGAAAATTAATGAACTTGAGCTAGCAAAATTAGTTATCCATATGTGTTAAAATAAGAACGGATCCCTAGGCAAAAAATCAATGTGTTATGTATCAAAAGACTTACATATGAAAGAAAATGTAGATAATTTTAAAACAATCTCTGCTCAGCTCTTCAGTTTCCCAGCTGTTGTTTACTGCTGGGTTTCTTAGGGCCCCACCCTACACAAGAATAGTTTAGCAGTCTGCTGATGACTTGTGAGGATTTTGTATCCAGATTTTTGGGTTCCTTCTCTGTAGTTCCCTCTGCTTCAGGATTTTTACCCTTCAAGTTCCTGCCACTAGTAGCTTCAAACTCTACCTTAGTTTGTTCAATGAAGGAAGACTGTTAGGGTATTTTCTCATTCCAGTTTAGAAAATGTCTTTCAGGAAAAAGCTGGGATGAATTTGGTACTCATCTAATATGCTTCCCTTCTCTGAAGAGTTACAGTTTCTAAGATGATGCCTATGCTGATTGTTCTCAATGTGTTTAAATAGTGTGGGTTTTTTTGCTCAGTTCTTATAGATGTTTCTGGAAAGTATGTTAGTCCAAAATAAGCAGTCCTGGCAGAACTAAAGACTAGTGATTGAAAGTCTCTTGTTGGTTTCTCATTTTTCTGTTGGTTTCTTTAAACATTTCATCAGTGGTTATTTTATATTGTGACTTTAATGATGTCAATATTTGATTTTTTTCACAGACTAAATCTATTGTTTCTGCTGACTCTCATTCACGGTAGATGACTTCCTTATGTGTTTGGTGATCTTTCACTGTGAGATCATGTTTATTTTAACATGAGTGATTACTGGAAACTTAAGGTAAAGTTGTTTACTCTAAAGAGAAGTTGTTTGTGTCTGCTCAGAAGCAGACCTGGGACATACCATCTCTGGCTATTCTTTGAAACTCATTTCTATATCATTCACTGTCATTCCTGCCTATTCTACACTATTTCTGATTTCTTACAAAGCACAAAACCAAAAACAACACCAGGTCTGATCAGGCAGAGCAGAGCTCTTAAAAGGTATTATCATCCTTGTTTTGGAAATTCTACTTAGCACTAGTATAGATTAAAGACATATTACTTCTTTTGGCAAGTATGCAAAAACAAAGAACAACAGAGAAAAGGGGGGAATGTATAATTATCTGCTACTTATGAAATTAAATTCTAACACATAAATTACAATTTATTTATCTTTTGACACTAAAAAAATCCGCATAATTTAATAAAAGCAAAAAGCAAAACAAAAAAAATGTACTACATTTTATAAAGAGATTTACAGCTAAGATGTCTGGTTGCATATACTTCTTCTGTCAACTATTTTGGTCATATTAATCCTACAAAGATATCAAGGTGTTGGACCATCAACCTAAGTCCTCATTTTCTCCCAACCTAATCTACTTGACGTTCAGTTCTTCCAACCTACATTTTTTGATGTTGAATTTTATACATGTATGAATCACAATGAAGAATCTAAAGGGTATCAAATTCTTAAGATTGGGGCTGTTCCCAATCTGAACTGTTTATTTTTTTGTGATAACAAGTTAAATGGAGTTACATTCCCTGCGTGAATAATTTTACCAGTTGACAAGCCTAGGTGAAAGGTTATAAATACTTCAACAGTAGTTACACCGAGATTGAAAATGAGGGCCATTAAAAAAATTACTATAATGAAAAGCAAATTCAGGAGAAATAACTTTGGAAAAAACCTGACAGACCTAACTGATAAGAGCACATAACTAGCATATTTAGTAGCATATCTTAATGTCAGCCTCTATTTTATGCATTCAACTAATGAAAAGGTATTTTTCTAACCCCTCAATTAATCAGTTCTATCTGGTCACATTTTTTTAATGGGAAATAACTAATAGTTTCTGCTGGATCCAGCTCATTTTATTGCTTTTTATTCTCAAAACATAGACATCTAAAATAACAAAAAGAAAAATACCATGCAGTGAAAATATATCTTATTGACAAAAATATTAAGGAGAGAAAAATTAGCTTTTAGGTAAGTTTTTAAATTAAATTTAGAAGCTTCCCATTTTCTCCATTTGACGTGTTTAATCTTTTTGAATCTGAGCTTTTTGACAATGCCTATAAAACCCTGAAATTATTGATACTGGCAATATGATTTTTGATTTTTTAAAGTTGAAAATGCACACAGTAAATAAATTTATTTATGGCCCCAATGTCAAGTTGCAAGAGAAATTGCAACTTTTAATTGTAAAAGTAATACTCATTAAGGAAATAAATTTAAATAGGGAAAAGTACAAAAAATTCATGTGTATTTCTTCTAATATTTAAACCCAACCACTACCAACATTTTGTATATTTATTTTTAGTTTTTCTTTTTCCCCTATAGATTTGTAATGTACTTAACTCATATAAATTTTGTTTGTTTCCTTTTTTCCCCCACTTAACATGAGATCATAGAACAAATTGCATTGTTTGAGAAACCTGGATAAGAGAATAGATAACTGCTTTATTCTTTGCATTTTAAAGACTGCAGAAAACATGAAGTTTAAGAGTCAGTTATTTGTGGTTTCTTATCTGTTCATTGCATAGTTCCACTAATCAATTAACAAATATCACACAAAATGTTTAATTTTCAAGGTAATTTTACTTCTTACCTTTTGAGCTGCAAGATGGAGGGCTGTTCTTTGGCTATGGTCAGTTTTATTGACATTTGCTCCTGCCTTCAGGAGAGCATCTGCACAGTCTAGTCTGTCTGCCAATACGCAATACATAAGTGGTGTTCTCCCAAATTGGTCTTCTTTGTCTTTAAGAGCAGAGTTTCCTGTAAGTACAAGAAACAGATAGTGATATTTAATAATGGTTATCACTATTATGAGACAGAGGTACATTGTTATTAGTAAGGACTCTGCTAATACATTAATATATTATTTCATTTTTACTTATACTATGAGGTAGATATTAGTATTCCTGTATAATAAGAAACTAAGGCTTAGAGAAGTTTAAATAACCTGTCTACAAACATACTGAAAGTAGGTGGTAGAGCTAGAATTCAAATTGATTGAGGACTCTAAAGGACATATTCTTACTCTAAGGTTGAATAAACATTTGAGATATGGAGTTACTTATGTTCCTCCCTTGTTCTTTTCTTTAGTTAACAAATAGTGCCAATCATATACTAGGTACTGGATATGTTTTCGTTAAGTGACACAAAAATGAATTATGGTTGGTTTCACATTCTATCCAAGATGGAAAAGTACACAATATCCTCATATTCCTGCTAATTATAACTAAAAACTCTGGGCAAAGTAAGTAAAAAGAGGACAAAAGAAGGCAGACTGACTAGGGACTTTGGAACTCGACAATCTGGTGGCAATAGCCTCAAGTTTTTTTCTTCTGTATGTATCCAGTTATCCCGGGTGCTTGAGTAGCCTAAAATCTGGAAAAATCCACTGGCACAGATACAGTATTCCCCAAGAGATACCTGCTCTTTCCAGTCAAAAGATCCAGGAAACAGGTAACCCAGAAGAGTGAACTCTTTTAAACGATGCCTGCTCTACTCAAAGCACATACTAAAAAAGAAACCACACCTCTTCTCCTTCCCAGTGGGCACTGCAAAGACCACAACCACAGCTCCATAAATCAAGCAAAGGATAACAATGAGGTGATATATTACTCTTTCTCAGCCAGAGAAGAGGGGAGGGTTCTGGAGAGTAGGAAGCTAGAGAAAGTTCTTTGAATTGATGCATAGGTTCATAGACGCTTCTGAGCAATATATGTGTGAAACTGATCAGAATCAAAACAGTAAAAGCTCTGATAATTAAACTATAGGTAGAACACTTTCCAGATCCTAAATTGACCTAGGCAGCACAGAAATAGGACAGACTAGAAAAGCTCTACCAAGAGTTCTGAAAAATAAATTAATATTTGAAACACAGTCCACAAAACTGAAATAGAATATTTAAAACAAACTGAGACAGATTGTCAATCTACTAAAATAGGATATTTAAATAGAACCTAGCCTTATAATATCTAAAATGTCCAAATGACATATAATAACAAGTATTAACAAGGATATGGAAAAGTCAAAATCCTCATATAATGCTGGAAGGAATATAAAATTGTAGAGTCACTTTGGAAAATAGTCTGGCAGTTCCTCAAAACATTAAACACAGAGTAACCATTTGGCCCAGGAATTCCATTTCTAAGTATACATTCAAGAGAATGAAAACATATCTACACAAAAACTGGTACACAATATCTACAGCAGTATTATTCATAATGGCCAAAAGATGGGAACAATGCAAGTGTCCATAAACAGTTGATCAACTGATGAGTGGATAAACAAAACATTGTATATCCACACATCAAATCATTATTTAATACCAGGAATGAGGTCTAATACATGCTACAACATGGATGAATCTTAAAAACATTATGCTAAATGAAAGAAGTTGGTCAAAACACCATATGCTGTATGATTTATATGAAATGTCTGGAACAGGCAAATCTATGAAAACAGAAATTATATTAGTGGTTGCCTAGAAATGGGGGTAGGGGTTGGATTTCCAGGATCTCAACTAAAGGGTGTAGATTTCTTTTGGAAGGGTAATGATATTGTTCTAAAATTAATTGTAGTGGTATTTGCATACTCTGTGGATATATAAAACCACTAAATTGTACACTTTAAATTGGTGAATATGTTCCTTCCTCACTCCTTTCTTTGGTTAACAAATAGTGCCAATCATATACTAGGCACTGGATATGTTTTTATAAGTGACACAAAAATGAATCATGGTTGGTTTCACATTCTAAGATGAACAAGTATACAATATCCTTATCTTCCTGCTAATTATAACTGATTACATGTGAATTATATCTCAATAAAGCTGTTGAAAAAATTCCCACTATATTTAAATAAAATAGAATACTAAAAGGTTTAATAAATGGAAAAGAAGACAGGAAAAGTGAAACAGGAATTAAAAAGAGAAGAAACACATATTGAACACAAACTAGAATTCTTAAATTCTATCATCCATTATTAGACTAAAAGAAAAAGACTGAGATGGATAAAAAATAAGTGGAGCCAATTATATGCTATTTATAAGAAACTCACTTGAAATATAATGACACAGGTGGCTGAAAGTAAAAAATGAGCAAAGATAAAACATGCAAACATTAATCAAAAGAAAGCTGAAGTGAATTAATATCTAATAAGGTAGACATCAGAGCAAAGACATTTATGAGAGACCATTAAAAACATAATAGTAAAAATGCTGATTCACTAAGAATATATAACAACACCAAATGTTTATGTACCAAATAATAGACCTTTAAAATACATGCAGCAAAAACTGGTAGAATTGAAAGAAACATTTGAAAATTACAAAAATTATAGTTGGTCATTTGGACTCCCCCTTTCAATAATTGCTACAACCTCTAAAATGAAAGTCAGCAAGGATACAGAAAAATGAACAACACTATAAAGAAGCAAAATCTAACAGATTTGTTGAATACTTTATCTAATGATTGCTAGATATGGTCTTTTAAAACATCCAGGGACTATTCACCAAAATAGACAATTTGCTGAGTCATAAAACCAACATTAAAGGATTTAAAGAAAGGAAGTCATACCAATTTATGTTCTCCAATAATAATGTAATTAAACTATAAAGCACTGTCAGAATGATAATTGGAAATCGCCAAATGCTTGGAATTAAACAACACACTTTAAGATAATCCATGGGTTAAAAAGAAAATATTGATGGAAAATTAAAACATAATTAAAGGAATGAAAATAAAAATATTGTTGTAAGATTCTTATCCTATACATGAGGGAGGCTTACAGAAATACACAGCACTGAATGCTTGCATTAAAATACAAGGATAATTTCAAATCGATTATCTAAATGCTTATGTCTTGGTACTCTAAGAAAGGAGAATGAATTTAACCCAAAAGAAGCAGAAGAAAGAATGTAATAAAAATAATAACAAAGATCAATGAAGTTAAAAGTCAGAAAAACAACAGAAAAATCAATGAAGCTAAAAGTTCTTGGGAAAAATGATAAAGTTGTAATAGGATTGATCATTAAAAAGCAGACACAAATTTCCAATATCAGGAATGAAAGAGGTATCATCTTTCAGAGCTTGCATACACTAGAAGGGAAACAAGGAAATATCAGAATAATTTTATGCCCATAAATCTTCAGTTTAAGTGAAATGAATAAATTCTATGGAAGACAAAAATCTATCAAAGCCCACTTAAGATACAGATACCCTCAACAGTATTTATGGTAGGTAAAACTCTAAGGTGGCATCCAAGATTCCCACTGCCTAGTATATACGCCCTGTGTGTGATCCCCTCTTCTTGATTGTCGGCAAGGCCTATAAATATGATCAGATGTCATTCCCATGACTAGGTTCTGTTTTGTGCAAATTTGAAGAGATTTTTCAGATGCAATTAAGGGCCTTAAACATGCAACTTTAATTAATTGTAAGAGATTAGCTCGGATGTGTATGTATATATATGTATTTATGAATCTATCTATTTACTCATTTATTGCTAGGGATTGAATCTAAAGCCTTATGCATGCTACACAAGTGTTCCACCACTGAGCCATACCCCCAACCCCTCGTGTTGCTTTTTAAAAGAAAGTTCAAGTCAGAGATGGCGGAAGTTGGAGAGATTTGAATCAGTAGCGACACTCACCTTCTGGCCTTACAGAAGCAAACTGCCATAAATCTTAAAGCTAAAAGAAGATGAATTCTGCCAATATGTACTTGGAATGGAATTCTGATGTTTCAGACGATACCTCAACCTGGCTAACGCTTTGCAGCCTTGTGAAAGCTTGAGCAAAAATGCCTGCTAAACCATATCTATATACTTGAACAACAGAAACTGTGAGGTAACAAATGCTTATTGTTTTAAGTTCAGTTTGTGTTAATTTGTGATACAGGAATATGAAACTAATATAGTATGATATCTATTAAAGACATTAAATTTAAAATAAACTCTGCACATGAAGTACTACAAGAATAAAGTGTTCAAAAATTCCCAGACATGCCAGGTGTAGTGGTGCATGCCTGTAATCCAGTGATTCAGGAGGCTAGGGCAGGGGGATCACAGGTTTGAGGCCAGCCTTGGCAACTTAGTGAGACAGGGTCTCAAAATTAAAACAAACAAATAAAAATGTTTGGGGGATGTAGCTTAGTGGTACCCCTGGTTTCAATCCCCAGTACAAATAAAAAAAAAGAAAAAAGAAAAAAAAAAAGAATTCCCTGAAGCAATTTTTATAGAAATGGACATGTGGTTTTAAAATTGCTCCAGAAAAGCAAAAGAAGTAGAAAGATAAAAGTTTTTGGAAAAGAAAAGTTGGAGGACTCACACTGTATGATTTTAAGGCACGCTGTAATGAAGACAGCGTGGTAGTAGTAAAGGAGTAGACACACAGTCTATCAAGAGTTGATTTGATAGTACAGAAACAGACCCACATTTATTTATTTTTGACAGAGCTGCAAAGGCAAATGGTCCTTTTAAATAAATGAAACTGGAAAATTTTGACATTCATATGCAAAAAAAATCAAATCAACTTTGTACCTGTCCTAATCAGCTTGGGCTGTTACAGCAAAGTACTGTAGATAGGGTAGCTTAAAAACAACAGAAATTTATTGTACATAGTTGAAGCTGAAAATCTGAGATCAGAGTGCCAGCACAGTCAGGTTATGGTGAGGGACCTCCTCTGGGTTGCAGACTCACTATTTCCTCTTGTATCCTTACACCATGGGAAAACATGGGGAGTTTCTGGGGTCCCTCTTACAAGGGCACTAATCTCATTCATGAAAGCTCCATCCTTGGCACCTAAATTTCCTCTCAAAAGTTCAACCTCCTAAGAGCATCACACTGGGGTTTAGAATTTCATCAAATGAATTTTGGAGGGACATAAACATTCAGTCTGTAATTGCACAGTTTATAAAGACTATGCTAAAATTAATCACAAAATTAAATGTAAAACCTACAATGATGTAAAACTTTTAGAAGAAACCAAGGTGAAAATCTTTGTGATCTTGGGTTAGACAAAGATTTCTTAGATATGATACCAAAGAAAAATCCACAAATAAATTAATATGTTGGATTTCATCCTAATTAAAATACTTTTATATTTGAAAAACATTGTTAGAAAATAAAAAGACAAGCCACAAACTGGAAGAAAATATTTGCAAAACACATATCTGATAATGCCTTCCTTCCAGAGTAAAGATGTCCTACAACTGAATAATAAAAAGGCAGATAATGAAATTAAAAGATGGGCAAAAGGCTTGAATAGACATTTCACCAAATAAGCATATGAAAAGAGACACAACACCATGAATACACAGGGAAATGTAAATTCAATTCACAATGTGATACCATTATACATCTATTACAATGGCTAGAATGTAAACAAAACCTGAAGTAAACTTGACAATATCAAATACTAATGATGATATAGAAGTACTAGAACTCTCAGATGTTGCTGGTAGGAACATAAAATGGTATAGCTACTATGGAAAACTGTCAGTGTTTTATTAACTCAATTATACACTTATCACATAGCCTAATAATCTCTTGACTAGGTATTTACTCAGTAGAAACAAAAACATGAAAGCCTATGTTCATAGAAAACCTAGAAGTAGATATTTATGGTAGTTTCATTCTTAGTTGTTAAAAACTAGAAACATCTCAATTGTTCTTCAACTGGAAAATTAGAAAACAAACTATAGTACATCCATACAATGGAATAATGCTCAACAATAAAAGGTGTATGATTTACTGACTCTTCAAACATGGAAAAATCTCAAACATCTTAAACCAAGTTAAAGAAATCAGTCTCGACAGGTACACATTGCATGATTCATTTACACAGCATTATGGAAAAGTGAAACTATAGGGGGAGACCAGTTTGTCAAAATTAAATAACTGTATACTAAAATGGGGGAAATTTACTGTATTACATCTCAATAAACTTTACTTTTTAAAAAAATAACAAAAGATGCCAAACTTCTTCCATGTACTTTATATTTTTCATTGATTCTTTTAGTTATACATAACATTAGGCTTCATTTTGACGTAATTATAACAGCATGAAATATAACTTGCTCTAAATCAGTCCCCAATACTTCCCCTTTCCCTTCCCTCCTCTCTCCCATTCCCTTTCCTCTACTATACTTATCTTTCTGTTGTAGTATTTTTTTTCTTAAATAGTGCCCTGTGGATATACATAAAGCTGAGATTCACTGTAGTATATTCATATATACACAGGAAAGTTAGGTCAGATTCATTCCGCTGTTCTTCCCTCTTCTTTCCCTCTCAATTCCTTACCTCTAATCTACTGATCTTTCTTCTATTTTGACAACAGGCACTTCAAGTGAAAAAAATTTTTTTGCTACTTTTGTCACAGATAATGATCAGGTACTTACATACTAGCTGAAAGCAACTACATATATGTATTGAGCATGAGGAAAACCAGTTACTTCCCAGGTGACTTGAACTCTCAATGAGGAAAGCAAACCAACCAAATAAATGTTTTCTTTGAGGAAAAGTAGTGCTAAATAAAGAGAAATGTATTATACTTCTGCTTGGGTTTTTTTTTGTGCCTGAAATTAAGTTATTGTTTAAGTTTTTGAAGATACTTCTATACACAGTTGAAGTAATCTTGGATGTATTGGGACCCAGAAAGACTTAATAGTCTCTTAGATAACTTACTTTGCTAGTGTGTTCCCATGTGTATTGTTTTTTGTTTTTTGGTTTTTTTTTGTTTTTTTTTGGAACCAGGGATTGAACTCAGGAACACTTGGCCACTGAGCCACATCCCCAGCCCTATTTTGTATTTTATTTAGAGACAGGGTCTCACTGAGTTGCTTAGGGCCTCGCTAAGTTGCTGAGGCTGGCTTTGAACTCGCGATCCTCCTGATTCAGCCTCCCGAGTCGCTTGGATTACAGGCATGTGCCACCACGCCGGTTCCCATGTATATTGTTAATAAAAGAAGAAAGGTCATTGCTCTTGAAACTGGAAAAGCCTTACAAATATATACAGGTTGTGTATAACTTTGGCAGGAAGCAGGTAGTCTTTTTAAGAACCTTGGTTGTGAAGATGGAAGCAAGTTTTGCATTTGATTCAACATATCTAAAATAGAAACCTCTGCACATAAGGCTTCTAAATGGTACAACACTGTTGGGTATTCTCTGAAGGGCCTCCCACATCTAGTTGGAAGGTTCCAAAGATCCTATCTCTGCATTTATAGATAAGATCTCATTTAAACCCAAATTCACTAGACTAAAATGTGGTATAGATATAGCATCTTCCTTTGATTGATTTGAGCTTTCTGGAGTCAAAGTGATATTTATAAAGAAGAAGCTAAAATAAAGTCCAGTCTCTGGTTGACTTTCATGATGAGTAAAGGGCAATTCTACCAGTCTTATTTGTTAGTGTTAAGCAAAGATAGTAGTTACAGGTATTAGCAAGATGACAATAATTAATTTTACAAGTCCCCTTAAGGTGGAATTCCTCCTTTTAAGGTATAGTAAGAGAGAGGATTTAGGAATTGCAGTCACAAGAATAAATGCAAAGAAATGGTGGCAATCATCACATCTGGAATAATCCTAATTGTTTATGCTCCTCAGGGTCAAAGTGAAATCAGCATTATGGGTCCAATAGGTAATTCTACCTCCTAGGATAGAGAACTTGAGGGCAATTGCTGCCTCTTCCCAAATCTGTTATAAGATTCAGGGAAATTTTAAGCCTTCTCTCCAATTCCTGACAGTTTTTGTGTTACTGATATTTATATTTCCCAAAAGAGAAGATCTAATTGGGTCATGTCACCACCATCCAACATGTTGTGCCTGTAAGGCAAATTTTGTCTATTTGAGGATATTGAAAGTGTATATCCCTTATTCATTATTAAAAAAAACAACAATCAGACTCACTTGGGTCCAGTCTTAGGTAGCTTGGGGGTGAGGAAGGGGCAGAGATGGTGGCGTCTCAGCTAGTTTCTGATAATGTGGGTATCATCAGATTTGGGGCTTCATGGCCAAACAAAAGCAACAGTGAGGGCTATGCATTTATCAACCTGCCCTAATCTTTTTCCTTATTTTATTCAATTGTAACATTCAGCTAATACCTATCAAGTCTATATCATAACTTATTTTGAAGATCAAATAAAATGATTTATTGCTTCGATATATGTAGTAACTGCAACTCATAATACAAATGTAGGACTTATGATAAGAATTAATGTTCACTGGATGGGAATGCATTTAAAAATTTGGATTTCAGCCGGGCACAGTAGTACACACCCATAATCCCTGTGGCTTGAGAGGCTGAGGCAGGAGGAATGCAAGTTCAAAGCCAGCCTCAGCAACTTAGAAAGACCCTGTCTCAAAATAAAAAATAAATTAAAAAGGGGGCAGGGGATGTTGCTCAGTGGTTAAGCACCCCTGGGTTCAATCCCTGGTTTTAAAAAAGCGCATTATTGATAGGAAGAGTTAATATAGAAAGCAGCTGGTGAGTGTGCTGTGTGGTTTTAATTATTGTGGCAACTGTGGAGATGGTCTCTAATCCACGACCAATAGGTGCTTGCTTAACTGGGGCTGGCATTCTGCATGTGCTCTTTCTGAACACAGCTCAGAAAGCTGAGCTGGAACCATGATGGAAAGCCACTGCCCAACAGCATACAGTTATACTAAGGCTAGCCGAAGCAGAAAAATTTGAATAGTTAATGGGCTGGTATGTGCAGAAACCAGAGCTCCAGTTCTAGTGGTTAAAAGAAATGAAAGTCACTAGAAGTGGCAGTTGTGTCAATCTACAGAATAACTATATTACCACATTGCCCAACATAAAAAACAGGGCATTCTCTACTGACTTCTGTTTACGTGTTCTAAAATGACATATGACACCAAAGATGTAGCTATTTCATCTGCTTCACCCACTTCTTATCTCACATTTTCATATTGTCACAATGTTGGGAAAACATTTATCATCATTTTAAAAATAAATGCTTATTGTTAAGGAGAGACAACATGGAAACAATGGAAAGAACATAGAATTTACCTTCAAATAACTTGGTTTGAGATTCAACTCTGCCAATTAGCTGCACAATTAAAATGTTTTTAACCTTTGGGTCCCAGTGTCCTGACATATAAAGTGATCATAATAAGAACAACAACAAGGAACATACTGAATTTTGAGGGTACTTGATATTTTACAAAATATGTTTACTTATTTTCTCATTATAATTGTTGCAAGTATCTTAGAATATAATTTACATTCATGGCTATATCAAAATTATATTTGTTAGATCTGCCACAGATTTTGCTATTTAATGTGTTGCTAAAAATTATGGTAGATACATTGCTATGTCATAATTTTAAAATATTGACAACTATATTTTAATATAACTGATTTTGTAAGGTATATTAAAACTTTATTTTATAACTAGTTTTTACCATTTAAGATCATAATTTTTTTTCTGAGAAAGGGTCTATAAGTTTCACCATATTGCCAAAATAGCCCATAGTACAAGGAAAAAAAAAGTTTAGAAAAATCCAATTTAGATTCAGTTCATCAGTCAAGGCTTAGGCCTAATAAGTTCTTTTTTTTCTTTTATTTCTTATTTTCTATTTATGAAAGTACATGTGTGTACATAAAATGTGTATGCATACATTTGCTATGTATGCATACATTAACTACTAACCTATGGTACTACATACCATAGGTTAGTAGTTAAAAACACTGGCACTGAAATGAGACTTCCAGGCTTTCAGTGTGCTACTTATTAGACTTAATTCAGTGACTGGTACATAAACTAAAAATTAATGTTGGCTAATTTTATTACCATTATTAGCATTAATGCACGTAGTATAGTAGAGCACCCCTCGCAGATACCAAAATCTATAGTTGCTCAAGTTCCTTGTATAAAATGGCATAGTATTCACATATAACTTTCATAATCCTCCCTTATACCTTAAATCATCTCTAGATTACTTGTAATACCTACTACAATGTAAATGCTATGTAAATAATTGTTGTATTATTTGTACAACAATTTGTATTATTGTACAAATTGTATTATTTGTATTATTTAGGGAAGTCAATATACTTCCAGTACAGAACAATTTTTAAAAACATTTTTAATCTTAAAAATTGAATTTGAATCTTGAATTTGTGATAGAATTTGTAGATAGAGAGCTGACTATACTTTTATAAATGCATATGTATACAAGCAAGCATTTATAACACATTTAATGGTCCTAACATTTAAGGTAAGAGTTGAAGTAAAGAAAGAAGTAACCTGAAATAGTGCCTCTACTTTGCCACTTATGAGGCTCTTTGTCATATCTAACTACTATGTTAGGAGATGTTAAAAATAAGGAAAGGAAATGACTCAGAGAGATTATGCTTGCTCACAACATTGGACAATGCAAGAAAAGTGGCAGTAGAATCAGAATGGTGCTGCCTAGTCACTTCAACACTGCCAACAAAGTCAACACTGTTAGCAGTAATGACAATGTCAATCATTACACACTGTGCATATTTATAAATTATTCCGTTTGGTTTACACAGGAAAAATAATATGAATCTTTGCAGTACTTAATGCTTTTTTACTTTTTTTCATTTCTGAAAACTACCTAAGACTTGATTATCTTACCATGAGTCCATCCTCATATTATAGTAACTCTATATAGGGCACTACTTACTATCTACTGAGTCAGGTGCCATGGTGGATGTTTTATTGCCATTATCTCATTTATTGCTCACACAAATGAAGTAAATATAATTTATAGCTTAAATGAGGAAACTGATGCTCAAAAAATATTGAGTGGCTTAGCCAAGATAAAACAGCTAATAAATGACAGAGCTAGAATCCAAAATCCAGGTTTATCCAACTCTAAAATCTATACCCTTTTCTACTACACTATACAGGATAGTATTAGACTGAATCTACAGAAATTCTACTATTTTATCTCTGATATTCATTTAAATTATCTACATTTGATGTTAAGAGAAAAAGTTACGTATCTATGATAACCATAGCATATCAAGATTTTACTATGTATATTTTTATCATCCACAACTAAACCCTAATACATTTGAATCTAGGAAATAGTGAGTTATGTTAAAATATTAAGCCATTGTTTTAGGTTAAGCTCTAAGAATTGCAACTGAAATGATGTCTCATTCAGAGAAGGCCTCTTTAGTCCTCCTCCAGGACAATGGGCAGCACAGAAAGTGTTCGATTTAATTAGTTGTGTATGTAGAAGAGACAGTCATCTGTTTCCATGGAGTCAAACACATCACTGACATACTTCTCCATGGAAACAGAGAAAGGAAAACAGAAAATGCTAAAGTGAATGAATTCACTGAGCATTTGGTGAACAAAGATTCAAGAAAACAAAAATTAATCTGTAGTACTGTATGTCTAGTTTAGAAAAGAGAAATAGCACATATTTAGAGATCATCAAACAAGTACTACATAAAAGAATCTTTAAAATATATTAAAATTTAAGTTACCATTTTCGTGCAAATACAAAAATGCTGGGAAATGCCACAGAGCAAAAGTGTGACTGTACACAGAAGACATAATGGCACATTCCTTAAAAAATGAGCAGCTTCCTCAATTAGTAATGAATCAGGAATGCCTTAGACAAGATGATGGAAAACACAGGGAATCAATCTATTGATAAATTTATTAACTCTATGCTGGCTTCACATCATAATTGCATTTTGCTTTTTAAGAATTTTCTCTTTGGGGATATGAAATTATAGGACGGTTTCAAGTTTTACAATGAAACACATTAATTAATTTATATGACTAAGCTTGTTAAAGTGTTTTTAATTTGTAACACCTTGCACATTTTGTTTTCTTTGAAGGTTATATTTTTCATGAAAATAATGAAGAATTCATTCTATAGGGTTCTTTTTCTTGAGGCATTCTCATTAAAAAAAAAAAATTCCCCCATGGAATTTAGTGCCAACCTGACTGAATTCAATTTAATTCAACTCAATGCTCCTTCAGTCCTGGCCCTCAAAACAATTATAGACAACAAGGGAGGAAAGATACTTAAAGAATGATTATACTATTTATTCAATCCTTGGACAAATATATTTTATGTGCTTTTGATATGTAAAGTACTTTGCTATATTTTGTGGATACAGCAGTTGATTAAGCAGACCCAGTCTACTCTCATGGAGGATATTAGCTTGTAAAAGAAAAAGACATTAAAATAGCCAAACACATAAATATATAGTTATATAATCTGAAGCAAGTTCTGTGAAGGAAAACTACAGTGTCAAGAGAGAACATAATGAACAGATTTACCTGAGATTGGAGCAGATCTCTTTGAAAAGTGACCATAGAGTGGAGTTACCCTGAAGGGTGACTAAGAGACACAGGATGGGGAGAATAGTATGTCAAGTGAAAGCCATAAGATGGCAGGTTTGAGAAACTGAAAGAAAGCAAGATTTCCCCAGAAGGGAGCAGTTAAAAGTGAGGTTGGAGAGGGAAAGAGGTACATGTAGCCTTTTAAATTTCATTTCAAGCATAATTGGAAGAAATTAAGTTCTGAGCATAAAAATGATAGAACTGTAAAAACATTTCTTTTTCAGTTCAAGTAGAAATGGAATTTTTATGAAAAATAATTCAAAAAAGGCAAAACTAAATTTTAGCATTTAAGGGTGTATACTTACAAGTGGTAAAAAAATAATATGATGATTACTATAAAAGTCAAGATAGAGGTAGGGATATAGCTCAGTGGCAGAACACATGCTTAACATATGCAGGACCCTGAATTTGATCTCCAGCAAAAGAAAGAGAGAGAAAAATTGTGGTGGGGGGATAGGGAGGGGAAAGAAAAGAGTAATCAAGGTAGTAAATGTATTAGGGACTTTTGCAGGTACTGACAATGGAGGTTCCTTGACAGAGGCGGTGGTTATGGAGGTGTTTGCTCTATATTCATATGCTAAATTGTATATACAAGTTGTATATACTTGTCTATGTGTATACATCAAAATAGGATTGCATGTTTTGTTTTCTTTTTTAAAAAAAGAGTAGATTGAGGTGAAAAAGTGGGGACACTGGGTGCAGATGGTCTAAGAAGCTTGGCTTTGGCAACAGATAACGATAATTGCCCTCCATCCATTCTCTCATTCTTCTTTTTAGGAACTGTGCACCCTTTGGCTGGGTATGACATCTAGGGAACGACATTTTTGAGTTCCTTTTGTCCTAGGTGTGGCTGTGTCTAACTCTAGTCCACCCTCTTAATGACAAACTGCTTTCCCTGATCTCTTTCTCCCTTCCTGCTATCTGGGTTTTAACTACAAAGAGAGTATTTGCCTTGAACCCAAGCAAGTCACATGGATGCTGTGAATGGTAGAGCCACGCCCAGTGGCATCCCTGGTTGATTTTGTGAAGCAGTGACATCTACCTATCCTAGACTGCCCATGTACTTTTGAACTATTATGAGAATGAAATATACTATGCTTCTGACTTCTTTTTAAAAATTATTATATATATATTCTTTTTAGTTGTCTATGAATCCTTATTTTATTTATATGTTGTGCTGAGACTCAAACCCAGTGCCTCACACATTCCAGGCAAGTGCTCTATCACTGAGCCACAACCCCAGCTCTGCTTCTGACTTCTATAAGTCACTATTATGGCAGTTTAGTTGTGTACTAACAGTTGTGAAGAGAAGTTGAAAGTGATGGCAATATATAGAGGGGGATAAAGAAGTAGAAAAGAGATTATTAAATAGAGGAGACAATAGAGTATGCTTAAAATGTTGATGTAAAGAATTTAGAATAGAAGAATGGGGAAAAAAAGCAGAAGATGCGGTAATTGGAAGTTTAAAAAAATGGTGCAAATGCTCTGAGAAAATAGAAGGGGACAGGCTACAGAGCTTGTGTGGAAGAACTGGCCTTTGAAAGAAAGAGGGACATTTGTTCTATTTTAGCAGAAAGAAAGAAGAAGATAGATGTGGATGTAGGGAGATTTGTAGAGATGCTGAAAGATGAGAGGTTCCTACTCAATATCTTCATTTTCTTTAGGAAGCAAAAGTATTATCTGAAAATGGAAGTAAGGGGAATTGGGAGTCAGAGGTTTCAGCAGTGTGAGAAGGTATGACATGTTTGTTATGGAGAAATGTAGCATAATAAGCATTAAGTGTTGAGTACTTATTTGAAGAGGGGAATCGTGAATTTGGGGCATTATAAGCAATAAGTGTTGAGTGCTATTTGAAGTGGAGCATCATAAATTTGAATGTTGTGACTCCTCCAGCCAGGTTCAACTGCTTTGGGGTTGCCAGGAGTAGATGGATTAGGTCCATCCAGAATTAGGAGAGCAACAGCTAGTTACAAAAAGAGGTAAAACAAAAAATTTTTCCAAGAGGATTTTAATAATAGATCACAGAATCAGGGCTGAATAGGGAGAAAGGTACAGACGGAAAATGGTGGTCAAAACTAAAGATGACAACCAGCGTGAAGGCCACCATGGTGCAGTTCAAGCATAGGTACCTGCTCTGTGAATTGGTGTCTAATAACCCTCGCTATTGCTTAAGTCTAGAGGACTGAGTGCTGGGTGGCCTTTTTTGGGACATGATTGCCCAGTTTGATACCTCAGTGCCTATACTGGAATACTGCTACTTTGATGCTGAAAAGAATTCTTCCAGCTCCTGTGGTTAGCTCGTCCTTTCATCATGTACTCAGAGAACAAAGGACACGGTTATCCTTGTTTTTTCCAACAACTTACATGTGGGAGGTACAATTAGAATGTGTCAGAAGTTTCTGATTCAGTACAACAGAAGACAGCTGTTGATCTTGTTGCAGAACTGCACTGATGAAGGGAGTGGGAAGCTATACAGAAGTCTGTCTCAAGAAGCTGTTTATTAGAGGATTCTGGTAAGGAAGAGCTATTAGTAGTGGTGGTGAAGAGATTGCTGAAGCAATGGAGTGAACTTCTGCTTGCCACAAAGAAGGCTAAACTGTGCCCAAGCCCACTTGTGGAAACAGAACATTCTAGGAGGCAGCAGCATCTATAGTTCTCCAAACTGAATGACTACCAACCAGGAGACAAGTGACCAGTTTGAAATTGAGGATTAAGTTACCTTTATGTAACATCCCTTATCTCAGTGGTTCTGCAGGTTATAAAAGGCTCTGTAGTTACACTTTTGTATCTAATTGCTTGGTTGACAACATGTTAAATATATTTAACTTTTATAGCATTTACAAAAAGGGCTTAAATTACAATAAGGGCTTATAGAATTCATATGTAGCCCCATCTCCCCATCTAAAGCCTGTCTTTGGTGGGAAGACTGACTCCCTCTGTGGTTAGATTGATTTGTAATATTCAGCCTTTGTACTCTCAACCCTTAAGTTGGATCTTAAACAAAAAAAGTCATCTGGAGTAGAAATATTAAGGCACAGCAACTAAACTTTGTACAGATCTATAGCTAACCTAATCTGTGCTTTATAAATACCAGATTCTTTCCCAATATTTAATCAGGTGACTTGATAAGAAATGCAGCTTCTGCACTTGGAGATTGGGAGACTGACCTCACTTGCCCTCATTATTACATGGCCCTGGAACACATGCCAAATTTGGTTAGTTTTCTGCAGTTCCACTGTTTTCCTGTGGCCTTAAACCTAAAACCAGGTAAGACTGCCACACTCATAGGAAGTAGGAGGGCTAAAAGCCTTGTGACCTATTTAGCCTGCTGCCTCCTAATGATATCTCCAAGGCTCTCTTTTCTCCATAATAGAAGGGTATAGAAGCAAACAAACAAACAAACAAACAAAAACTAGAGATGATAACGGACTGGAAGTCTCAGGGAGGATGAGAAACTACTGTTCTCATTAGTAGATGACTGGAAGTAAAAGTGTTTTGGTTGAATGGTGGAACATTCAAATCAGTGATTTGGAGGTTGTGGAAGATGTCAAGTTTAGGGAGGAGCTGTGAATGTAGGCAGCTGAGGTATAGCAGGGATGATGTCTCTGTAGAGGAAGAAGAAATCTTCATAGAGTATGAGGTAAATAGTTTTGTTTTTAAAGGACATTAGCAGTTTGCTTAGTAGAAAACAAGGTAAGTTAATAGCAGAAAGAAGAAAAGAGGATGGGGGGTAAACTGTGTAGAGAAAAGGCAAAATTATGGCACATTGGGAAGGAGAAGTAACTGCTAGCCTTGCCAGAAGTTAGCATTCCTGGGTATAAACTCCCAAAGAAACTAGAAATGTATAATGAAAACAAATTCTGAAGGAACAAGTATGGAAGTTCAAGTAGTTTGGACTTGATTTGCATACCAAGTTGTCAATCATGATGTCACCAGACACTGATATGTACAAAGATTACTAAAAATCTATTTTATCTATTCTCCTTGAGAATTGTAAATTTGTGATTTTCCTAATTCTGGAAAATTCTTAGCCACTCTGTCTTTAAACACTGCTTCTCCTCTTTTCATTTTGTTCTCTCCTTCTAGAACTTCACTTCTATCTACCTATCCACATAGATGAGAGGGATCACATTGAATCAATTTTAAATAATTAAAGTTTACTTACAAACATTAGCACTTTGTCAAGTCAGAATTAACTTTGTGTATACTGTATGTTAAATGTTAAAAGATCATTCTCCAATGTCTCATTCTAGATGTTATTTTAAAGATGAATTTCTAATAATATGTAGATTGTCTAGATTCTAATAACATCTAGATACTATTACTTTTTAAGAGTGTCTAGATTCTCTGCCAAATACACAGAAATTTCTCAAATACTTTTCACTTAATCCTAATCCATATTATTAAGTTTCAGGACTTAATTTCTTTCTTACTCAAGTCTTGGAATAAAACCTAAATACTAATATATTTCCATTAAAGTGTATCAGTACATTGTAAGTTAAAGCTAAGATTAACCAACTCCCTTAGGACAAAAAATTGTTCTTACAGTTTCTGAATTGAAAGGGATTGCTTACCTATGATGAGCCTCTGAAGAGCACCCTTATCTCCATTCACTGCAGCAGCATGAACTTGTGATGCTGATGAAGAACCAGTAAAAAGCAAGTTCTCTGATCTGTTCATAGTCTTCTCAACAACTGGAGCAACCTAAAACAATGATTCAGACAATGAATTCATGCAGGAAATTTTCTTTTCTTTCTTCTTTCCTTTCTTTTGTGGGGGGACATTGGGGATTGAACCCAAGAAAGCTTAACCACTGAGTAACATCCCCAGCCCTTTCTAAAATTTTTTATTTTGAGATAGGATCTCACGAGGTTGCTTATTCTCGCTAAGTTGCTAAGGTTGACTTAAAACCTGTGATCTTCCTGTCTCATTCTCTGGAGCTGCTGGGATAATAGGTATGTGCCACCATGCCTGGCTTTTTTTTTTCTTTTTGATAAAGTAGTAGGGATTTTTATTTTCCAAGCAAAAGATCATAAGACACAAATAAATTAGTTGTTCTGACGATTTTAGACATCAGGGCTTCTCTATGGAGGTGGTCAGCTCTTAACCTAAACAAGAACATGATAAAAAATAAAACCAGCAAGTATCTGAGACAGAGTTCAAAACAAATGTATATAATGAGAAATAAAAAGGCAGTTTCTACAATGTGGTACATAATGTCATGAGGCTCATTTTGGTGAAAAATGCTTTTGTTATTTTGAATTTTTCCACCTCCTCTCCAAAACAGATTCAAGCTGACCTGAACAAAGAAATTGAAATAAAGTGGCACTAATTTCACATAAACTTCAAGTGTATAACCTAACTATACTCACCCATCTTTTTACTCTAAAAAAGTTTAGCATTCTGGAGCTGGGGGTATAGCTCAATAGTAAAGCAACTGCTTGGCATATGGCATGTGCAAGGCCCTGGGTTCAATCCCCATCAATACACACACACACACACACACACAACCAACTACAAAAAAACAACTTAACATCCGTTTATCAATGTCAAATCAATACACTTAGTTTTCTCCCTTTAGGAAATTTCCAACCAAACTGATATTAAATTAGGTCGAACAAAAAGCGAGGTGACTTCAGTTTCACCCTAGAAAAGAGGGGTCCCTTCCAAATCTGGCTGTAACCTGTACCCAGTTCTCAAATTGGTCTTAGTTCCCCCAAACTAACAAGGCTGGAGCACAGCTACAGCAGAGTTAAGGTCAATGTCACCCAAACTTGTCAGTGGACACTTCTATACCATGATGTGTAATGCTCATGTGGATGATGGTAGAAAGAAGCCTAGGTTTTGGAATAGCATAAACATTATTTACCTAGAAGGCATGATCAAAATCCTGGTCTGGGGTAAATGATACAAAAAAAGGTAATGAAGACCCCCAAACATTACTGCTGAGATTTTTAGTCTGACTTTATTCTTTTTATTTATTTTTTTTGTTTTTAGTTGTACATGGACATAATACCTTTATTTATTTATGTGGTGCTGAGGATCGAACCCAGTGCCTCACGCATGTGAAGCAAGTGCTCTACTACTGAGCTACAACTCCAGCCCTAGTCTGACTTTAAAACAGCTCAAAATGGTTTCTTCCATACAAGGACAAGCTGTGTACTGATGTTTCTAAGAATTATGTCTTCACCTCTAGTCTCAGTTTAACATTTTTTAAAAAAAATATACCATTCTTACGTCAGATCCAAGGTAAAAGGGGAGTAACAGACAAGAAATCTCTATCCAGAGACCCTGGGATAGAAAGCACTCTAGAAGTCAGTGGGTGTGAGCACATTCAAGTCACACAGTTTGAGACTATGGGTCCTTGGCAGTTGTTTCTCCGTTTCTATCGCTGGAATATCCATCTGGGGCAGCTTGATGGTTGCTGGATATTCAGCTATTTGGGTGGCCTGGGCATGGATCAACTCCATGGTAGAGGATTTCTTGGCTTCTTTATAGGCCTGGTGGCAAAACCTCCAGAATCATATTTCTGAAGGGATCTTGGTTCAAAATGGCTCCATTTATCTGATGAGTTCCTGTCCTTATCCCTACTTCAAGGATCCATGGTGCTAGGATTTGGACCAGGTAAGGCTGTGGAGGAACCAGAAGTAAACCAGTCTCTGCACCTCTGCTTAGGGGGAGAGTGAGAGGTGCTACTTGGGGGCAGATTGGGCTGATGCAGATTGCTTCTCTTGTGTTGTTGTTTTTCTACTCTGCAGCTTTAGTTTGTGGAGTGCCTCTGCCACTCCTCAGAGGTACTTGGTCTCCTTGGTGGTAAGGCCCCAGCAGCTCTTAGGTTTTCCTGTTGCTCAAAATGCTGAATGCTATCCTGTTTTGTGATCAGAGAATTCATGACATCATGACTAGCTTTAGCCTTTACCACTAGGACCTTGTCCTTACTGTCAGTGACCCTTGACAGGGACATGGGAGGGGTGGGGAATACACTGGCCTTTCTTTCCTCCTCCTTAATGAGGTGCTGATACTGTGCTCTGAAATCACTAGCTTCCAGGGGATGCTGCCCATTATCTTATGAGGGAGGAGTCATGAGTACAGGTCCTTAAGGCATCATCAGAGTTGGGCATCATCAAAACCAAGTGGCACATCCCCATGAGTAGAGACATCTTGCCTAAAGGCCCACTAGGTTCAAGAGCTAAGAACAGAGACAGCAGGCACTTCTGGTTGTCCTGATCAAGAAAAGATTGGAATCCAGATGCTTTTTCTATGTATAATTCAGGGTTGAGTCCCTGCCACCACAGTGAAATGATGTCATGACTGTGCTGACAGACAGGTGTTAATAAGGAACATTGTCCAGGTGCTGCAAATTAGCAAAGCTTCCCAGGAAGAGTCCATCAGGAAGGTCTGTTCTGCTGTCTCCAAGCTGCCTGCAGCTCAAATACTGGCACTAAAGAGGATCCAAGAGACCCCCATCTCCCAAGAGGATGTGTGCAGCCCAGACCTAAGCCATCATGAGAGTGGGAGCAACATTGACTGCCCGTACCACTGTCTAAAGAGCACAAGATTGCAGGAAACTTTTCTGAAACTTGTCTCATCAGTATCAAGTGGGTATGTTATGGTTCACTAGAAATATTCAACTAAGATTTTAAAAAATCTACAGTCTTAGTCTGAGAATTGTCATAATATGATAAATTAGGTGACTTCTACACAAATTACTCATCTGTAAAATGAGAGAATTGGGTACTTTAAGACTCTTCTCAGAGACTGAGAAAAAACAAAAACAAAATACCCAATACTTAACATTAGGCACTGGACTCAAGAGTCACAGTGAAAAAAGAAGTCATAGAGACTTCCAAGTTAATACAGGTAATGATTCCACATAATAATAAACATTACAATTGATATAGGGAATCAAGGTGTTGATCAAACCAACACCATATCAAACCAACATATGGGTATGATAAAAACTCAGTTGTCAAGTTAGAATTAACTAGATTTAAGCACTAAGTTAAAGGTATCCAGTTCTTTCCTCATAACTGCAAAAGGTGAAAATTTTCTTTGTTCACTCCTTGGTCCACCAGGATCTTTAAGATCTTACTTGGAATACCTTATTTTAGGATTAACATATTTCAAATGAAATTGTTCTGGCTGGTAGTCTCTTGGTTTTTTAGAAACTTCTAGAAATGTGTTAATTACATAGGAACATAGTGAATTCCTTATAAGTGTATTTAAGCAAAGGTTGGACTATGTTAGAGCAAAGGCTGGACTATGTTAGAAATGTAGCAAGAATTCAAGCATCTGAGAGAGATGTAGAGAGAAGTAGGTGTATCAATTATCTCAAAAATTCTTCCTAAACCTAAGATGTTCTATCAAAGTCCCAAAGTTGAATGTACACGCAAATCAGGGAAGTAACAAGTATAAACAATGTAGGAGTCATGGGGTTCAGGCAGAATACATACTTTTGTAAGGCAAGTAGCTATTACTCAGCTCCAGTTAATTGTTGCCAGGAAGATAGGCAAGACCTCTTCACCATAAAACATATCACTCTGATCTCTGTGCTTCCTGGGGACCTGGGGGGGGTTTCTCCACAAACTTTGGGTTTGCTCCACAACTGATGAACTAGTACTTGTCATTGACAAGGACTTTCATTCAAATTCTGCCTTAGAAAGAAAATATTTTTAAAATTATGGTATAGGTTAAGTCTTCACGATTTTATATTGCTGGCAATTTGAGTTAGCATGATGGCAGAAAATATGGAGGAAGAGGGTACTGTGAGACAGTGGTCAAGTTGGAGCATGTCTCTCATGTCAGAAGAACTGTCAGATGCAAGATTATATTAAAGTCACTTGGGAAAATCTACATAACACAGGTGGAGGTGGAAACATGATGGAAGAGTAGTTACTTTTGGGTTCTAGGCTTAGATGTGTTAATAGTAAGCAGTGTGTCCTTAAATTTTCTGAGCTCTCTGGAGTTCTGTAAAATATGAAAAACAAAACAAGTTGAGAGGCAGTCAGGCATTGTTTTGAACACTCAGGCCTCATTTGGATTCTGAATGATCAGAGTTATAAGAGCCACAAAAAGTTCTACATGTACTTTGAAAAATAAATAAAAATTAGCTTTCATTTACATATATTTATAAATTTCATCTCATAATTCTTAGCGTTTACAATCTATAGGTATGTAGTTGGTGCTTAGTAACTGTTGAATTAAAGGTCACAGGCTGATTACTAAGTCCAAAGAGTAAGTAGGATCAAAGTTTAATTTCTTAATGAGTTGATTCTCATGGATCCCTGCTCTTTTTTGATTTCCCATTTAAACTATACATGGGCTCTGTCAGAGAGGTAGGTGAATGGCTAGTGGTAAGAGTACTGCCCCAGGATTAGGAGATCTAAATAAGAGTCTTGGCTCTGCCACTGTCTAATTTTGTCATCCTGGGAAAGCCATTATTCTAGGGTACTCTTTAGCATGATTTTTGTGTGTGTGTGTGTGCTAGTGCTCTTTTGTAAATCATTTTTTATAGCTGAAAATCAAAACCGCTTTGTTAAAGTGCAATAAAATGCAAAGGCATCATTAACTAATTGTAAAACATGGTAGTGTAATAAATGCTGTAATAATTATAACGGTGCAAAACGAGTGGGGCTGTAGTCTCACACAAAAAGAAATTCTTATTAGGAGCACTAAAGGACAGGTTCGTTGTTGACATGTCAGAGATGAGTACATTTGAGATGGCATTACAGAAAGAGAAGGGGTAAGTCCATTTCAGGCAGGATGAAAGCTGGAGCAAGGGCAGGGAGAACCACAAAAACGCAGTGCCTCCTGGGTGCTTTGCAGCGATTATGTGGTTATCCTTCGGAGCGCGTGGACCTGTTTACAGAAGGTGCTGGAGACCTACCGGGGGCCAGGTTAACATCCTCGACTGCTTGGCTAAGGAATTTTGTAATTATTCTGTATGAGTCATCCATGTGTTAAAAGGAATCACTCTGTCACTGAGCTTTACAGTTTACAACGTGCTTTCCCGTCCCTTACCAGATCGATTCCTCACATGAGCCCTCAGAAACAAAAGGGATGTCACTGACTCCTATTTTATAATGGAGGATTTAGTGCAGAAAGAAGAGGAAGCAGGCGAGGAGGCCAGTGATGGAGGCTCAAGGCCACACAACACAGGAGGGCCAAGGGTCTGCGGCAGCGGCCAGGGCGGTGCACATCGATGGATCCGAGCTTCCCCAGTCAGGCCCCTTCCTACTCACCCTCGCCTCCTCCAGGACTGACGTCCGGGGGGCGGCGGCTCCAGGAGGCACGACCCCCACCGGGCCACCCTCCCGCCAGGCCAGGACACTACGCGGCAGGGTCAGACCCCAGGGCGCTGACGCGAGCAAGCCCCTCAGAAGGCAGCCTGAGGCGCTCGGTCGCACTGCCTTCTGGGAGCTGTAGTTCTTATCTTGGGAAGCTCGGAGGTACACCGCCCTCCGCCCTTTCAATCCCATAGCGCCCCACGCGCAGAGGGTTCGGTGAGACTAGGCCGAGGGCCTACTGGGAAAGGGAGTTCCGGATGCCCGGTGAGAAGCTCGGCGAGGGAAGCGCAGGACTACATTTCCCGACGTGCCCCCGGGTGAGCAGGACCCGGAAGTGAGGGTGTGCGAGGCCTCTCTGGAAGTTGTCCCGGGTGTTCGCCTCCGGAGCTCCGGGTCGAGAGGACGAGGTGCAGCTGCCGGGAGAGTCCTCTACTGCCGCCGGCTCCCGGAGCCCAGCCTTTTCCTAGTCGAGCCCGGCCCAGCCCAGCCCAGCCCATTCCAGTCCCAGCCGCCAACGCCTGTCCCTGCTGCGGACCCCAGCGTTACCATGAATCCTGCCGTCTTCCTATCTTTATCCGACGTCAGATGCTCCCTGCTGCTCCTGGTGAGTGAGTGGGGGAATGACAGACCTTTCCACGGACTCTCGGACGCCTCCCGCCCTCATTGAGGGGCGCCACAGCTGCCCCTGCTTTCCTGTCTTCCTCCGATGACGAGGAATGCACCCTCTCCCGCTGCCTTCACTTTCTCCATTTGTCTGTCGGATCCCTAGGCCCGTGATCCTAGAGGCCTGAGAAACCGTGGTCGGGGTTGGGATCTGTAAAAAGGAGAATTAGTCCTGGAGGAGTGGTACGTGGGAGAGTCACCATGAAGAGCTCCCCTTTACCGCCGGGCCACCCGGGTTATTTCAGTTTCGAGGGCGTGTGGACCTGGTGGTAGCCTCAGTGAGAAAGGACGGAGGGTAGAACGTAGTGTAGTTATTTTCCCCCACCCTCTCCATTTGGGAAGGCTGTGAAGCCGACAGGTGCTGGGGTCGTGCAGATCTCACTCTAGAGCTCTGAAACGGTGCCCAGGTTGGCAGAACCCTCTGTTGTGGCTTCATAGGATTGGTTGGGAACCCGGAACTGGAGACTGGTGTGGTGTCTACTGGGGAATAAAGGTTTGAAAAGGTGGAGATTGTGGTTATCTAACAGGCTCAACTCAAGTCCTCCCTCAAATCTCGTTACAACCTACCTCCCCCACTGAAGCATATTTCTTTTTTTTCTCTTGCCTTGAAAATGACTGACTCTTCTGCATACACACACACTCATTAACTTCATAACCTGCTCAATGTCATCCCATCCTATAAAGGAATCTTTCCCTGGTTCCTCTAACTCCAAAGTACATCTCGATTGTGTAATCTAAGTGACCTAGGATTTAGGTAAAATTGAGACAAGAGTGAAGGGCCAACTCCATATGGCAAAATGACAAGTGTTTAATTGGGTCATTATTATAATACAATATTTGAAAATACTTCGTAGTTTTTAGAAAGCCAAATATATGATGAAAATTATTGAGTAAAAAGCCACTTTTTTTTTTTTTAAACAATTTAGGGAACATAGTTAAGTAACTCACAGGTACTGGGGATTGAACTCAGGGCCTGGCACATGTTAGGCAAGTGCTCTACCACATGCTAGGCAAGTACATCCATAGCCTGAGAAACAGGTTTCTTAACTTACAGTGCTTATTCCACCATATCACATTAAAGATTTAATATCTGTGCTTGAAATAGTTTTCTTCTTCTTTGTGACTTGTAAGCCATGTTTAAAAGCCATAGATGGATACCATTTGGTTCTTTTCAAATAAAGCACTATAAAAAACTACATGAAATGGCAAAATACTTTTTTAAATGTATTTTTTTATTTGTTGATGTACCTTTATTTTATTTATTTATTTATATGAGGATCGAATCCAGTGCCTCATACATGCTAGGCAAGCAGTCTCAGTCTACCACTAAGTTATAACCCCATCCCTGGCAAAATACTTTTGAGAACTCAAAGTTGTATGTTTACATGGTAATATTAAATGATAATCTTATTGCTGCTTTTCATAAGTATTCAACAATGAATGACTAGAGAGGAGAATATTCTGTATAGTGCTTTATTATTATTACTTGGTGATTTTGTTATACACTGTGATTCTTTTTTCCTTCTAGAAATGTTGCAATAGTACTATTATTAGAGACCAGTCTCTCCTTAAGGCACTAGATATTAATCTTTCTCTTATCTATAAAATGACTTAAAATTGTCTGTTATAAATTATTTTAAAGTTACTGAAAAGTACAAAGGCAAAAATCTTAAGACATTGGAAAGAAAAGTTGAAACATTGAATAGGAAACCTACATCAGATACACTTTCCTCAAATAATTTTCTCTGGTTGTAGAGCTAAGTTTAATGAAAAAGAATTTGTTTAGAAATGACTCATGCTTTTCCTAGAAAATCTACCAAACCTGTTAAATATATAAAGGAACACTTTTTTCCAAATAAAATATAGACTTAACTAAAATTTAGTTAGCATTTTGTATATTTCTTTAAGCAAATGTACAAGACATTTTAGAGAATACTTGTAAAGATTAATGGGCTGGAAAATAAAGCCCCAGAAAAGGCTTAATAAACCAGAATTACAAGTCAAACTAGATTCAGTATGAACATAGTGTTTACCTACTTTAATAATTTCATACTAGTTAACAAATATTTATAAAACATCTATCTAATCACAACTCTGATTAGCTGATGATTCTATCAAATGATGGAATCTGCTTAGTCAGTATTCCACCTGTTTAATAAATATATTTTTTATCTTCTCCAATGTACTTTTTTCAAACTCTCTCCAACTTTCCCTCATATTTCAAATTTATTCCTTCCTACTTCTAGACTTAGAAAACCTAGGTTCCCACTTAGCTTTGGTCATCCTTTTTTCCTTAAATGGAATGCTCTAAACAGCTATATATTGTCTTTCTACAGTAAGTTTTTTTAGGCATTTATTTTTTTAATTTTTTTTAAAAATATGAATGAATCTCAAAATAATTTTACTAAAAAATAATCCAGACAAAAAGAATTTTATATATAATTCCATTTATATAATGTTCCAGAAAACAAGAACTTGTCTATAGCAACTGAAAATAGAACAATTGTTTGCAGAGCACCCAAGGAAGATAGAAGAATTACAAAGAAATTGTAGGAAAAAGTTTTCGTATTGAAGCGTAAGTTCAGTGTCTTGATTTAGAGATGGTTTCACAGGTATCAAAACTGATCAAATTGTACATTCTAGATATGGGCAATTTCCTATGGACAATTAGACTTCAAATGGTGGTTTAAAAATTTTTCAGATGTTTGGAGGCTGAATCTATGACTTTTCTTTACTAGCTCTCTGAAATGCTTAGTAACACAATGCATACCTTCTGTGGACCAAGTAAAGATTTACTGAAATATTTTGATTTAACAGTAGTTTACAAGTTTCCCTAGAACCATGAGTTTTAGGTATTGTCCTGACATTAAGAATAGTTCAATTAAGATCTACTAATATTGGGCTGGGGTTGTGGCTCAGTGGTAGAGCACTTGCCTTGCATGGGTGAGGCTCTGAGTTCGATTCTCAGCACCACATAAATAAATAAAGGCATTGAGTCCATCTACAACTAAGAATATATTTTAAAAAATCTACTAATATTATTGTTTTTCTTATAAAGAAATGAAATTTGAGATGTTTTTTAGGCATTTATTCATCAACCCTAAGAACTAGATCTACTTAAATTAGCGGCATTTGTATAACAGCTGAAGCACAATCCAAAGCCTCTAGAGGCAAGGAGCTATCTTTTTTGTTGATCTCAAAAACATTTTGGAACATAAAAAAAAATTTGAGAACATACCTAATATTATGCCTGAAAATCCTCTCTGGATGGGTAACTAAAAACAAAAGTTCAATGTGATAACTATTTTCTATATTTGATATATGTTAAAATATATATTATTCATTCAAACTTTTCTACTTATTTTTGTTTCTGAGATAGGTTTATTCAGGATTTAAATTGATCATCTTTGACTTTTTTTTTTAGCATTGTTCTTTCTGCATTGATTGTGTACAAGATTTTTGAAAATAAGGCTATGTTGGAATGAAGTTGGATCTTACATCCTAAGAAACCTCTTTATGATTCAGAGATTTTTAGACTTCTGCTCCAGTGCTTTTACTGAAGATGTTTTCTCATTAATTTCTTGATAACTATGTTTATATATCATAAGTTGTTACTAGCCCTAATTGCCCATACCTGAATGCTTAAGACTTACCATTGTTGCTCCTGGTTTGTTCATGGTGCTTAGGGAGCTGAGAGAAGTTTGTTTAGTTTAGGAAGTTAGGTGAATTAGAGAGCTAAGTAAACATTTATTTAATTAAAATTCTGTAAGTATCTTAAAAGTAAGTACAGTAGAATTCAAAGGTGTCATTTTTAACCATGAATGCCAGCAAGTATAGATTCCAATCTTCAAGAAAAGTACTGTAGGGGGCATGTAGTTCAGTCATAACTGAGTTATTTATTCCGTGATATAACTTCCTCCACAGCAGTGGCTTGTAATACCTGGCTGCTCATTAGGATCACCTGGGACAATTTTAATAAAATGATATTAGAGTGGAACCCAGTAGTAGAATGTGTTCAGTCCCCAGCACTGAAAAACAGATCCAAAAATATCAGGGCCCTATACAGATCAGTTATATCTGTGGGACTGATTTTAGCTGTTTAAAGAAAATTTCCTGTAATATCTTTACCACATTTAGAAAAATTAGTCAAACATCTGGTTTCCTGATTATATCCATTTTAAAAAAAACCAGACTGATCAAAGCAGGGGCCATGTAAGTTGTATACATTCTTATTGATTCTTATCTCTCATGAAACTTTTTTTTTTGTGCTGGAAATTGAACCATGGGACTCACATGCTAAACACGCACTGTTCCAAGCTGTATCCCCAGGCCAAAGTTGTAAATTTATAGGTCTCTCTTATCTCATCTTTTTTCCTTTTAATTTCTTTAGGAAACAGTCCTGTAGAATTTCTCACATTATGGATATTACTGATAGTATCCTTGTGGTTTGGTTTTATGTTTTTCTGTTCCTTATGTTTGCTATAAATTTGTAATTCAGTTCATGTGGTTTTTAACCACAAGCTAATATACATAGTTTAGTTCATTTGTTTAATTTATTTTTCAATTTTTAGTTGCTTTTTTTTTTTTCAGGGGATACTAGGGATTGAACTCAGGGGCACTCAACCACTGAGCCACATCTCCAGCCCTATTTTGTATTTTATTTATAGACAGCATCTCTCTGAATTACTCAGCACCTTGCTTTTTTGAGGCTGGCTTTGAACTCGAGATGCTCCTGCCTCAACCTCTCAAGCCGCTGGGATTACAGGCATAGGCCACCACACCCAGCTCAATTTTTAGTTTTTTAAAATTTATAATCATGTAAAATTTACTGCTTCCAGATTAAATGCAAAGGCAAATATGAGAATCTTGCCATCTTTTATTAAACCAGACCTTAGATTTGCAATAACTTAAATAATTCCACGCTTCTTGATAAAATCTATTTTGCTTAGGAAATATTATTTTGCATAAGAAATGCTGTTTATGTTAACCTATAGTTGGATTATTATTGTTGTTTTGATAGTAAATACACTTTTTAAATTTCTCAAAAGTAATAAAATTTACTGCTTCCAAAGCACAAAGTAAATGTATAGTATATGTAACTTTGTAGATGTTGCTGATATCATGAAATTCCTGTATATAGGGGTTGTGCCATTTTGTGATCTTGCCAACAATGTAAGTTTTCCTATATCCTTAGCAAGGTATGATGTGGGTGTGATAGGTGGAAATTGATTATATATACTATGTCTTTTAATTTGCTTCTTTTTAATATGTGATTGAGTTTTTTTAAATGTGTAAATGTCATTTGCATATTTTTTATGTGAAGTATCTTCCTATGTATGGAATTGTTGGTCTTCAACTTCTGTATGCTGCACACACACAGAAAGAGAGATATTTGCCCTTTATATTATTGTTATTTAAACCTATCATGTACTCAGTGTTGAGAGACACTGGAATGTACTACCCTGTCTGAATTAAGTATTGTGTCTGATGAGTTAAAATTTATAAAAGCCTTGGAGAAGACGTCTCATTGCACAGTACTGTAAACTTTTCCTAAACCATAAACTGTGGTTTTCAAATAGCTTTATAATAGTTCGACCTATAGTTGCTCTATATAATTTATCATTTTTTGTTAAAGACGTTTGGATTGTTGGTTATTTCAGGTTTTTCAAGGTTGTAGAAAATGGACAAAAGATATATATACAATGATGATCACTGCAAATCTCCAAATATATCATCAAGATACTTCTATAATTAAATTTCTTGGGTCATATGCTATGTTTTTTGTTTGGAATTTCTGATATTTGTTACCAAATTGCCCTGCTGGAAAGTTGTATGTATGTGGATTTCTACCAACAATGTCACTTCCTCACGCTCTAATCAATAGGGAGTGCTTTTATAATCTGTGCCAATTTAATAGACCAAAAATGATATATAATTTCCATTTACATTTTTGCATATTTATTGAGAGAGAATGTGTGTTTGTGTAACTTGTTCATGTTTTTTGTCCTCTTTAACAAAAATCTGTTACTCCTTCCTCCATTAACGCAGAATAAATGTAGTCAGAAGATAAACTTTAAGAATAATGGAAGGCAGATTAGGGTTGTAATTCAGTGGTAGAGTGCTTGCCTTGCACGTGGGAGGGACTGGGTTTAATCCTCAGCACCACATAGAAATAAAGGTACTGTGTCCATATACAACTAAAAAAAATATAATAAAAAAAAGAATAATGGGAAGTGGGCTGGGGTTGTAGCTCAGTGGTAGAGAGTTTGCCTTGCATGTGTGAGGACTGGGTTCGGTTGGTTCTCAGCACCGCATATAAATAAATAAAGTAAATCCATTGACAACTAAAAAATATTTTTAAAAAAGGAATAATGGAAGGTGTTATTCCTTTGTTCATTAGTGTTCATTCAATTTTTTTTTTTTTTGAACCAGGGATTGAACTCAGGGACACTCGGCCACTGAGCCACATCCCCAGCCCTATTTTGTATTTTATTTAGAGACAGGGTCTCACTGAGTTGCTTAGGGCCTCGATAAGTTGCTGAGGCTGGCTTTGAACTCGCGATCCTCCTGACTCAGCCTCCCAAGTCACTTGGATTACAGGTGTGCGCCACCACGCTCGGCTAGTGTTCATTCTAGAGGTAGCACTGTGCAAAGAAATGTTAGGGCATCTATATGCAAGTTCCAAACTTTTCTATTTACTTCATACAGTAACCTGAGATAAATTATTAAACTCAAATTTGTAGTCATAAGGTAAGCACATTGACTTTGATGATTCAGTAATTCTTTTTGTACTCTGCTTGTTTTAAAAAAGGATATTCCTCTAATTACCCCTAGTTATAGACATATTATTTGTTTAGATACTTCCTTAAAAATTTTTGCTAACTTTTTCACAAGTTATAGGGCTGCGTCATTCACCATTATATATGTAAGGGACAGCCTGCTTTGGTTACAGCTTTTCTGATATTGATCACTGCTGTGTTCTGTTTCATCTAGCCAGGAATGTGATTAAAAAGATTGAGTTTTAATAGCATTTATTGATCCTTAGCCTACTTTTGATCTCATAGAAGGGAACTATATAGCCTAGGCTATAGGAACTTACTCTTTCTCATTAGAATTTTTTCTTTACTTCTGTCACTTGAATGCCTGTTTACTATTTGCTATGAAAGAGAAAAAGATAATTGAGATGTAAATCATGCCTCCAAGAAATTAATCATTCACTTGGGGAGAGAAGATGTATATATAAATAATTAGAATACCAAAAGGAAAGTGATACCTGAAGGTATTTGTAGAGATGGGTTGTTGATACTCAGAGGTGGGGTTGTGAACCTAGGCATGCTTCTTCCAAATAGCTTTACTTCAATCCTACTAAATCAGAATCTGTACTTCAACAGTGTCCCAGGTGACTCCAATGCACTTTAAAAATTTGAGAAGTACTGGTGTAGATGTTTGTAAGAAACAATTAAGTTCTCAGTGGAGGATAGAGCAACTTACTGGAAAAGGATGAGTAAGAGTATTGACTTGAAGGGTTAATTGATTGATTAATTTTTAGTCTTGAATAGAATGAAGAACAAGGGCTATCTATGCCTTTCAATAACTTAATAAACCTTTCATATGAATACTTTTTGGTTTTGTTTTAAAGAAGTCTTGCTGTCTGGTTTGCTGACCTGGCTAAATGTGAGAATCTGTCCTAATGAAGCTGGCAAACCCTTTGCCCAGCTTCTATAACAGTTATCAATTTAGCAAAAATAAGAATCATGGTTTTTAGTGGATTCTTCTCAGCATGCAGAATAAGAAGGGAGAGGAAAACAATGCCACTCCCATGAGTCTTGCCTGTAATGTCATGGGCCTCAGGTCAAATCATATTTTAACTGCTTCATAAATCCTCAGTGATATTGTGATCAGGATCTCTATGATTTCTCTAGCCTTGTGAATATGTCATTATGTAGAACCTTGAGCATTGTACTGGACTCTTAATTTTAAAAGTTGCTTGAATTTGTGGGCATTAACATTACTAATGTGAAAAAGAAAAAGGAAACCATTTAAGAAACACTTTCTAGTATTGGAGGTAAAGAAAACTAGGCTGGGGCTGGGGTTATAGCTCAGTAGTAGAGCACTTGCCTAGCACGTGTGAGGCACTGGGTGGGTTCAGTTTTCAGCACTACGTAAAATAAATGAATTAATAAACAAACAGACAAATAAAATAAAGGCATTGTGTCCATTTGCAATTAAAAAAGCCCACCTAAAACAACAACAACAAACACTAGGCTGAATAGTAGAGTGCCAGTGATTTTTCTGCTTCTTCCTTAAGATTGTCACAGTCTGATAGTATGACCTTTGTAATTGGATTTAATAGATTTTAGAAAAAGATCTTTGAGAATCAGAAGAGTTTTTAACCTTGGAAAAAGAGTTGGAGCCCTCTTTATTTTTAAGAGGCTCTATCACTAGTGTCTTCCTCAGTTTAGCTGGTGGGAAAGGCTGTAAGAAACATGAAATGGGTCATGTGCACTAACAATGACTGAAGGTATATTTGTCCAGAGTTGTACTATAAATTTAAATTAATTAAAATTAAATAAAAGTTCCATTCCTTAGTCATAGTAGCTACATTTCAAGTACATAATCTGGCAAGTTCAGATTGTAAGTATACATTATATACATATTTCCATCCATTATATACATATTTCCATCATCCCAGAAAGTGCCATCCACAGGAAGTGAATAATGCTATTCTAGAGCAAGATGAAGTGAGATAAAGAATGAGGAAAATAACTCCAGTAGTGTTTCAAAACTTTGAGGAACACATCCATACACACACACACACACACACACATATATCTTGTTCATTTCATGGGACAGCAGTAATCTGGAAATTGTCAGTAATCTTGTCAGTGAGTATAGATTTGGATTTCAGTTGCCTAGTGGTTAGGGGAGGCACTAGAAATAATAGTTAAAATATGAGAATAAGAATTTAAGTCTTAAAAAAAAAAAAAAAGAATTTAAGTCTTAAGTGTTTATTCTTCCTATAGACCTCCCCTCCCTTCCCCACACCTTTTACTGGGGATCTAACTGAGAGCCTCCTGTATGCTAGGCAAGTGCTCATCTCCAGATCTTTTTATTTTGTTGTTGTGATATAGGGTCTCACTAAGTTGCCTATGCCGACCTTGAACTTGTGATCTTCCTGCCTCAGTCTGCCAAGTAGCTGGGATTACAAGTGTGTCTCATAATGTCCAGCTCTTATTATTTACAATGTCATTTAGGCAATTTTCTCCTGGAGGCTTTGTTTTCTTTACTGAGTATTAAGTAGTGTTGAATAGATTGTTTCTCTCAACTCTGATGGAAAGTATCTCACTTTGGGATTTGAAGGTCTGCAATTTGTCTGTGGTGAAATCCCATTTGAGGGCTATACTTTAAATGATGCTTTGGGAGAAATGTTACTGAATAAGAACATATCTACATTGTAGTTAGTAAAATTACCTGTAAAAAGGTGACCTGTTGATGTTTTTAAGGGTTTGCCTCAGGTATCAGAACTGTGCCTCTACTATGTTAAATTAAAATATTCTGTGTGTGACTGGGGAGAGGGGTGTCACAGAAACACTATTGTGATCACTTAAGATTTTAAACCAAGAGAGTTCCTTACATTTTAAAAAAAATTCTGAAACTGATATACTTTCATGATACAGAAAAGTTTTGGGTAACAAGACTGTGAATGTGTCTATACAGTACATCAGAGGAAACTCTTCTGGTTTCTGCCACATAGTAGGTGGTCAATAAATGTTAGGATGAGGGGAATAGCAAATGAGTAGGTGATTAGATATGTACCCTTTAAAAAGAAAACTTTCAAGTTGCCCATCTAGTCATACTAAAATTGTGTGCACTGAAGTAATGAGCTCACAAGACTAGCTTTTATCCCCTGTGGTCTTCTGAACCTTGTCATACTACTGAGAGAATCAGCTTTAAAATGTAGTAGTAGGGCTGGGGTTAGTAGCTCAGGGGAAGAGCGCTTGTTTAGCATGTGTGAGGCACTGGGTTCAATCCTCAAGCACCACATATAAACAGAGTCCATTGACAACTAAAAAATATTTTTAAAAAAATGTGATAATAAGTGAATAAATGGTCTACTTAGCTCTGTTTTATAACTATACTTAATTAGAACACTTGTACTTAGTCATTGTATAATTATGAAACTAGTTTAATGGAGGTAAATTGTGTTTTGTTGAAGAGTCCCTGTCTTTGGAATTTAAAAAGGCCTGGATGCTTATCTGGCAGGGGAGATACCATGATCACCAAGGTGGTTTCCCCAGGGTGAGTCTCATCCATTTCTCTCTGGATGTTCCGACCCCAGCGATTTCCCCAAATGTGGGCAACTCAACTACATAATTTGTGGTAGTGGGAGACTGCGTTCAAGCTTTCCCCTGTTTAAAATTTAAACTAGTTTGAACCGTTTTCTGCCACTAATTTGGATAAGTCACTTAGCTTATTTGGATCTTATTCATATTTTGCTTTTACTATATCCTAGACACTATGAAATTTTTATTTCCTTATTTGTAAAATAGATGATTCCTACTTCAGTTGAGTTTCTATGATGATGTAAAGATATACTACTGATGTTAATAAAGTGTTTGTAAAAGTAAGTTATTATTAGGTTGAAACTTTTTTGCATGCTTCAAATATATGTTTGTTTTTTGGATTCTTTCCCCAGAAGACTATGTGTATAATATACATCTGTCTCAGGGAGAGTTGATGCATTATATAAGGAAGTAGTTCTAGGGCGTGGATTTCCAGGATAATTAACAATACTAGAGGGCAGAGAGACTTTGAAGCTAGAAAGACTTGCTTCATTTCTCGCTGTCCCTCGTTTTTAGCTATGTGATACTAGGCAATTTTCCTTCCCTTTCTGAGCCTCAGTTTTTCCGACTTAATATTTGCAAGGCTGTAATATTAAGATACAGTGTCCACAAAGTACCACCTTGTATTGTGTCTGGTATATAGGAGATGTTTGTTTTGTAGGTATTGGGTAGAGAAGGGCAGTTTACCAGGCAAATGTAATTATTATGAAATGGAGAAAGTATGATGGAGGAGGCTAGGGCTTGTGCTGACCATCCTTTTGTGACTGTTCTGTCTTTTGACCCTCTGAAATGAATAAATGGATGAGGATTTTTATTTTAAAAGTCTGATTCCAAATAGTAGTGGTTTCTTAAAGTGCTTATCAACTTGTCACTTTCCCCTGGTTTTATCAAAATAGTGACAAAGGTAATTATGATTGATAGAAATAAAGATCCAACTTGATACGCTTTTCTGCTTTTAATACAAAAGCAAATAAATTCCCATAAGTGGTATGGTGAAAGTGGGTAAATAAGCTTTATGCTCTTGCTATTTGAAAGGTATCATTAGTTTCACATTTCTAGAAAAGTATCATTTCTATTACCTTGAACATTCAATATCATTCAAAAACTGTTTCTCCGACTTGTAATTGACTAGATATGGAAAATGATGATTCTTAGAAATATATAATCTTTCTCTGGTTGAATTTAGTAAGGGAAGAGTAGATTTTTACTGCAGGCTTTTGGTCACTGAAAAGATGAAAAAATAAAACCCTTATTTGTGTAAGTGTGGAAAATTTCAAATTTCTTGTTTATAGTTTCATTTGCTCTGGTAAGTCTGACTTACATAGTAGTTAGCCCTTAAATATTGCTTCCAATAGGTGGTAAACTTATTTACACAGAAAGCATGTGTAATATTTACTACTTTTAGTTGTTTTGGCCATTAAGCCAAATCTGTTTATAGATTTGGAAAAAAAAAACTGGGATATAACATATCTTTTGAAATGTAGGCACTGTGATGAAGGTATTTAGCGAGAATCCGTCAGTAGATGAGATATTTTATGATGGGTGTTTCCACTTTAGATTAAGAAAAGCTTATTGTATGGTTTTACTTTTCTAAAGTAAATTTTCTAATCTTATTAATACTTATGCCTTCCACTATTGAAAAGATCAGGAGTTGGTTGGAAGATAGGGCAAATTGTATTTTCCAGTCCACAGTAGTAAATAAGGTTATAAAGATTTCCTTAGTACACAGTGATTATCTTCAACAAGAGTGATTTAAAACATAATATCATGAACCCTCAAGAAATAGCTTTTAATTCTGAGAAACATCCAGTGTCCTAGAGCAAAATAATCAGATTTGCTGTTTTTCTTCCTCATTTGAACCATGAGGCAAGAGAAAGCAGCTAGCTAGATCTGCTCATCGCACATAGGTTGCTGTGTTTGATGTCTTTCTAGTGTACTTTATTTGGGGAATACTCATTGGTGCAGTAGTATCTAGCTTTCCTGGGTCATCTTTAGCTCTTCTAATGCAAGTAGATTCTGGTATTTGAGGAAACTAGCAGAGAACTTTTCTATATTTCCATATGAGATGATTTCCTAAGAGCCTGTCACTTAATTTTGGAATATTACTTTGAAGTAGTAAGTTACTAAAGATTCCTGAATATTATGAAGATAGAATAAAAGATGTTTTCTGAGTGGGCTTAAATGTATTTTTATTCGGGTTGTTTAAATCTCTTTTTAAGGTTTAAGAATGGCATAAAGGTGTCTTTAGGGTACATTTTCTTTTAAGAGAAAGCAGGGTTCTTGTTTTCAAAATTTATTAACTCATTGTCAAGGACTGGGATAGTTTATATCAGTAAATTATATTAGGTAATTAAAGCTACTACAAATAAAAGAAACCGTGTGTGTGTGTGGGGGGGTTGCTTTCTTTCTTTTCTTCTTTTTTTTTTGGTATAGGGGGTTGAACCCATGGGCACTTAACTACTGAACCACATCCCCAGCCCTTTTTAAATATTTTATTTAGAGACAGGGTCTCACTAAGCTTGCTAAGTTGCTGAGGCTGACTTTGAACTTGGGATCCTCTTGCCTCAGTCTCCCAAGCTGCTGAGATTACAGGTGTGCACCACCATGCTTGGCGTAACTTTAAAAAAAAAAAAATCCTGGAAACCATTAAAAAATAATGGAAGGATTTTTCTTTATATTTAGATTCTGAAGTTATATTTGTTAATAACCCTTGCCATAAGTCTGGAATGACATATTATACCAAGGATGAATAATTTCATCTGTTGATGACAGGCAGAAGCTATGTGGTTTTGTTTGCTTTGCATCTGTGAAAACTTTTAAGTTTGTAAATTGAAAGCTTGTAAGTAGAGAAGCCTCCGTTTCTCTTCCTGGAGGCTATAATTTTTCTACTGAGATGTTTTTCCTTACATATTTCAAGGAACTGTTACGGTTCAGGAAAATTATTCCCCTTCATATGGTTTCTGAATTTCTTTTTTTGTTCATTCTATTTATTTGTTATGCAGATAACAGACATTACAGAGTGTGCTCGTGTGTGTGTGTGTGTGTGTGTGTGTGTGTGTGTGTTAATCTTTTATTTTTGGATTGTAATTAAAGATTAGGAAGGCCTTCCTCAGTGTAAGGTGTGAAAGTAATTCTTACATGTAGGGATGAACATAATTTTCCTATTTATCAGTAAGTGAAATTATTGTAGCAATTATTGAACATTTTGTTTTTAGTAATTCAAACAACAGTTTTCATATAAGGAGTGTGTAATTTTCTGAATGGATCACTTAGTCAAATAAGTATTAAATGTGAAGGCTACAAAAATATGTAATTTATAATTTTTTTTCTGTATCCTGAAATGTTAAGAGAACATTAAAATAGAATCAGAAACTTCAAAGATTACTCAGCAATAAATTACTTGTTTACTGGTTAACTTAATCTCATTTCCCTAATCAATTCATTAGCCCCTATCAGTCTCTATAGTCTCTGCTTTGTTTAGGTCAAAATACTAGTTATTCAAAGTTACAAATTTGAAGGGGGCAATAGTTTATTTAGCTGTAGAATTTTTTCCACTTCTACCTTGTGCATGGTTGTCCTTGACGGTATCCCTGGCAGAGTGGCCATTTGCCTTCCAGTTGAAAACTTGCTACAATAGAGAGCTTACCGGAAATTCCAATCTGTTGTAAAGTCTTACCACTAGAAAGTTTTGCCTCACAGAGCTGAACACACTCACCTTTCCCTTCTACATGTTGATCACAATTCTACCATTTCAACTCATCAAGAACCTATCCACCCACTTTTATACAGGCTCATGGCCATCCTCAGATGAGAACCCCTGGGGATGGAAGCACTGAGCCAGATAGGGCCTGCAGGAATTTAATGACACATTTTGCTCTTAAGAACTTACAGTCTACCTATAGAGATTTTCATAGTGAAGCAAAAAAGACATATGCCACAAGTACTTGTGATCCTCCTGCCTCAGCCTCGGGAGCTGCTGGGATTATAGGCATGCACCATCGTGCCGGGCAAAATATATAATACATAATATATATTACAATCCTTGTACCAAGGTTTGAACCCAGAGCCATTTAATCACTAAGCCATGCCTCTAGTCCTCACCCCCCTTGTTTTTGAGACAGGGTTTCACCAAGTTGCTGAGGCTACTGTTGAATTTGCTTCAGCCTTCTGAGTCTCTGGGATTACAAATGTGCATTCCCCATGCCTGGCTAGTCCAGCATTTTAAATAAAGATGAATAAAGCAATAGAACATATGTGGATAAATAACAGATTTAATTGATTACCACTATAAAGAAAATAAAACTTTGTATATGTTAAAATAGCGACCTTTTAAAACAAAAATTATTTTGAATAGGTAAAAACATTTTTAAAAAACCATAATAACTGAAAAAATAATTTGATAGAAATAAGACCAAACACATCTGCCATACCAGTAACCACAGTAGGTTTAACTGAACTACTAAAATTTTTCATATTGAAGCACGAAGTAAAGTTCAATTGAATCTGAAATCCAGAGATGCTTATAAAATAAAGATTTTATAAGAAAGTTATTCTAGAACTGATTGAACATAAAAAACAATTTTTCATTAAGGCTCTTTTCTCACCAAAAGATAATCAGGGCCACAGGTTTAGTAGTGAAATTAAGGCATTCTTAGACATGTATAGTAGCTATTTTCTTCATGTTTTATAGTGTAGAATGTATATGCCAACAGCAACAGCTGGTAAATAAGAGGATTAAATAATTTGTGATGTAATTTAGGAGATATCAGGGTCTATTCAGCATAAAAGTGAAACTTTTTTTAAAAAAAGCTAAGTGAAATTAGTGGCCAGTGTTGAGTATACCAAAACATTGTATACTATTGTTCACTCACTATGGAGTGTTGGCTGTCTTCTTTTCCTTATCACATTTCCCCATTTCTCCTTCATCTCCCAAATATTGTCTCCTTGTCTCAAGGTCCATTCCTAGGGGAGCCCACATGAAGTTAGGCTGTCATTTTTCCTATAAAATCACTTGTGGTCTGGGAATGGCTGCTTCAGTCCTCACACTGTCTTTTTACCTGTTTCTCCACATCCAGTGTTTCCTGTATCCCAGTTTTTGGTCTTGGTTAGACTGACGTCAAATTTAATTTCTTGTTATTAGGAACACTTAGCAAATGGTATACTATGTTTCTTATTGCAACCCACCAGGAAGCATATTTAGTTTTCCCACTTTAATTGATATTAAAATTGTTCAGTAACAATGTCCATACAGTTGCTACATATTAAAATTAACTGAAGCCTAATTGAATACATGACAAAAAGGGACTACTGACATACAAAGTGATTCTCATTGTCTGGTGCCCAGCAGTTTTTTTCCTTTGAGAATAGATAACAGTTTTGTAGAAATTATGCATGACTCTTAAAATATTTAAGTGAGAAAATCAGTTTTAATATGAAAGTGAACTTATGTCTGATGATCTCATGTAATGTAAATTCCATATATTTGCACTATTCCCATAGTACCTAGCATGTAATAGAAGACTCAGTGAAATATTTGTAGAATGAGTAATAGAACAAAAGAATATATGGACCAACATGCATGTAGACTCTCTGTGTTAATATACTTTCTGTTACTGTGACAAATATCTGAGAAAAGGAGTAAAGATTTATTTTGATTCATGGTTTTAGAAGCTTCAGTCCATGTCACTTGACCTGTTGTTGCCTTTGGGCCTGTGTTGAGGCGTTTTATCATGGCAAGGAGTATGTGGTAGAGGAGGCTTATGATAACCTCATTGATAACCATGAAGAAAAGAGAAGAAGGGGCTAGGGTCCCTCAGTGGTCTAAATTCCTTTCAGTAGGCTTTAACCTTCTACCTACCACTAATGCCACAGGCTGGCAACCAAGCTTAAGGGCGTGGCCTTTGTGGGAATTTTAACTCACTCTGTTCCATTGTCCCATTGATGGAATGATTGCCTATAGAAACTTAAATTGAACAACAAATACCATTTGTGTTAACTTTGAAATATATATGTTTTGAAGTTTCTGCTTTTGGAGAAAAGTAATAGTGAATGAGTAGTGATAATATTTGTTAATAATATTAATCATGTCATTAATATTATTGGTAATAAATTATATAATCAATTCTAGATTATGATTTCCAACCTATTTTAATGCATCTGTGTCAATTACATTGAAATATTCACAGAATTGAAAACTTGGGATGTAATGGGTTAAGAATCAAACCATAACAGTTCTCTTTGAGGGACTTTGTTTCATCAGGCATCCTGGGCAGGAGGTACAGTGCATCTCAAAGTGAAGCAGTTGTAATTTTCTCTCATTTTCAAGTTATTTGTTCTGAAAAGTTACTTACAAGGACCAGTGCTGGTTACTATTAGGAGAAAATGATAAATAGGACATTGTCTCCTTATTACCACCACTTATTACCCACTGGGCTCCAAGGTGTATTCAGAAAAAGGAGAGAACAGTTCTCATCTTTTTTCTTCATTCCCATGCTTCATTAGTACTGCCATTGTTAGGAGTTTGGGATCTAGAAGAGCACAGTATGGTGATTTTAAGAAGATAATCCTTTTCATACCTTGAGAAACTCACACCAGCTCTGAGAAGCTTTTTATAACAAAAACATCCTCTCTGAAGGTCAGAGAAGTACATTGTCTCTTTCAGATAAATTAGTGTGTACCATTTTTATATAGTGAAGAATAAAACACATATGACAGCAGTTTTTTTTGTTTTGCTTTTTTATTGGTGCATTATAATATATGTAATAGACGAATTTATTGTTACATATTTGTATGTGCAGAGATCAGTTTTTATTTTTTAATTTTTTAAAATTTATTCTTTTTAGCCATATACAACACAAGGATACACTCTGACATTATCACGAATATGGAACATAGTCTGCTCCCATTCAGTCCCCAGCACTTTTCCCCTACCCTCCCTCCCCACTCCACAATCTCTCTTCAATCCATTTACAGTGTGCTTTTTTTAAAAATTAGTGTCCTGTGGATACACACAATGTGGGGCCCCACTGCACCATATCCATGCATGCACATTGCAAAAGTTCAGTCAGATTCATTCTATTGTTCTTCCCCTTTCCTGTCTTTTCTTCCTCCTCCTCAATCCCTTTCATCTAGTCTACTGATCTTTCCTCGGTTTTGATGAACTTCCCTCTCTCTCTTTTTTTTCCCTCCTTTCTCTTTCTCTTTGTTGTTGCTGTCACCCCTTTCCCTCTTTATTTTGGATTAGATTTTGTATATCAGAAAAAACATTCAACCTTTGACTTTTGGGACTGTCTTATTTCACTTAGTATGATAGCCTCCACTTCCATACATTTACTGGCAAATGCCAAGACATCAGTTTTTAATGGAAATCCATGCATGATCAAATGACTTCAAAAAATATGAATTACACAATTTTTGTTTTTTTTTTTGTCTGTGGTTGCTTTTGCTTACTGAATTTGAGATTAAGGATTATATTAATTTTGCACTTTTTTATAGAATTTGTTTTCTAAAATGTATCTGCACATATTTTGAGTTAATGGAGAATGCTTATTGTTCTTATGTTCCTTTATAAATGCAGATTGCTTCTGATAAGCCAACATGAGTCTTACTGATACTATAGGATGGTTGTACCACTAAGCAATTTAAGGGTTAAAGTAGCTTCCTAGTGTTACTCTACACTTAGTCCTATTTTTCCTTTCTCTTTGAACTTCTAGTTCATTATAATGCTTCTGGGAATACTAACAGTGTGAGATGTGCCTTGATTGATACCCAGCTTTAAGGCCCTTAGTTCCTGTCAGCTTCAGCATCTTTTCTCCAGGGACCTTTCAATATCTCCTAGCTCCTTGCAGCCAATGGCAAACCTTTATGCTTCTGTTGACTGCCAGCTTAATGCAAAACTGAGATTGAGAGTGGACTGACACTGTACTCAGAGAAGTGGCCTCAAGGGAGGACAAGCAGCCTGGGTCCCATGGCATTGGGACTTTGGGTGGTAAGCTTACTTGTCAGTCTGGATTAGAAATGTAAGAGAGTGGTTGTCTGTTTTATCACTTATTTTTTGTTATAGGGAAGAAAATTTGTAAAGGGCTTTGAGCATCGCCCAACAGAAAGACAAGTAAATGAAAGATTTAGTAAAAGTAGACTAAGCTATTACAGCAAAAAGCCTGGTGGAATTAATGCCACAGGAAAGAAAACATCCTTTATTTATGCTTCTATTTTATGTCAATTAATATGCAAAAATATCTACTTAAGATGTTTTTTAAGCAGAAAACAATATACTTTTTTGCTGGGGATTGAACCCGTGGCCTTGTGTATGCGAGGCAAGCACTACCAGCTCTCTGAGCTGTATCCCTAGCCTAGAAAACAGTACATTTTTAAAAAGTAATTTCTAAAAAGATTATAAATGCTGCATTTTTCTAAAATCATGCAATGTACATGTCATTGGAGAATTGTCACATGAGTCCTACCTGTTCTTGTGTGCATGTTTGGGGACCACAACCTTCATGCAGAATTTTGCATGAACTTATATGCTTGCTGCTGGAATAAAATGCTTAAGCAGTGCTTCCCAAACTTTAATGTGCATAGGAATCATCTGGGGATCTTATTAAAATGAATGCTCTGGTTTATTAATTTGAGCTGAGGCGTGATGTTCTGCATTTCTTGCAAGCTCTCAGGTGATGCTAATGCTGCTGGTTCAGGGACCACACTTTGAAATCTAAGGTTTTAAGGTATTGAGTTTTAAACAAATTCACTGAAAATACTTACTGTTTTCTAACTAATTTACTAAGACGTTCCAATAAAGTCTAGCAAATGCTTCTTACTAACAGAAATAATATTTGATAATCTCTGCTTGATATTTTATTAGCCTCAGGTCTTACAAGTTCCATAAGGGCTGGATTTTTATCCTCTAATGTAACATAGCTTGGTATGTGTGTGTGTGTGAGAGTGAGAAAGAAATATGATTTACTAATGGTTCACTTTATTTTCAGCTTTATTAAAGTATAATTACAAAAATTATGTGTTTACAGTGTACAATGTGGTATTTTGATATATGTATACATTGCAAGATGATTAAGTCAAGCTGATTATCGTATCTGTCACTTTACATACTTATCATTTTTTGTGATAAGAATGTTTGAGATTTAATTCTTAGCAACTTTCAAGAACATGGTATATTATCATTAACTATAATCACCACACTGTGCATAATAGATCTTAAAGCTGTTCTTATGTGTGGATGGTGTAAGTGCTGATGGGCCTATAAATCATGCCAAAGAACAGTGTGGGCAACCAGAGAAGGTATCACAAAGAGCTCATGATATCTCTTAGATAGTGAAATAGAGGGGGTATTGTGACAGATGGTAAGATCACTTCAGAGATTCTTTGTAAGTCTGTGAATTCTCACCAAGTATTTTGCTTTTTACTATCAACTAATTAAAATCAAATTATAATATAGACTTCATTCTAATATTTTTTTTAATTTTTTTTTTTATTGAACACAAATGGAGTACAGCTATTGTTTCACTGGTTGTACACAAAGTAGAGTCACACCATCTGTGCGTTCATGCATTTACACAGGGCAATGGTATCTGTCACACACTCTGTTATTAATTTTACCCCCCACCCGCCTTCACCCCTCCCTTCCCTCTATGCTAGCTATCTTTCCTCAATTCTTGCCATCTTCCCCCCCCACATTTCATTCTAATTTGATAACTTTATTTTCTTAAACATGTTAAAAACATTTTTGGCTATGTGATTTCTGGACTTTTACCTCCCACTTCTCATCTCCAGCATTGAGATGAGAATTGTTAGTTTGTTAACATAATCTACATCCATGTATTCATTTAATGCATATTTAAATGCTTTTGTATATAGTAGGGTATGGTAGTAAATGATCTGTGGGATAAAAATTGAGTAAGGTGCCATCTCTACTTTCAAAAGTATCAATAATCTGTTGGAGGAAGTAAGTTCCCAGCATAAGTATCCAGTTTGAGGATAAAATGACTATGTTTCTTTCCTTAGGAAAGAATAAGACGTTAATGCCCTACAGAAAGTGCTTTATGAGTTCACAGGAGAGAAAAATGGATTGCTGTTGTCTGGGACCAGGAGGAAAGGCTTCTTAGGAAAGACAGCTTTTGAATTTTGTCCTAAAAATTAGATAGGCTTTCCTAGCTGTTGTAAAAGAGGAAATTGCATGAGTAAGAAGACATTGGAGGCAAGAGAATAATGAGACATATTTTAGGAATTGCAGGGACTGTAGACCCTTTGCATTCCTAATTTATAACTTCCAGGATTTGTACTGTTTGTGTGACCTTTGAAAGGATCATGTAGCAACTTTTCTGAGTTACTCATTTTATTTCCTTGCTGAGAGCCTCGTGTTTCAAGTCAATGAATGAGGCTAATGGTTGGCCTAGCATTCATATCTTAGTCCATCTTTATTCTTCTGTGTTCACTTTCATTTTCATTTTTCATTCTACATATGTTATGTGGAAAGACAATTTAACTGAAATGATTTAGGATTTGTGAAGATCATGGTCCAATTCCTCTTAGTTGCCTAGGGTGTACCGAACACAGGATGACCATATAATTTATTGCCTGAACTGGGACCCCCTGAAGATTGATAATAGATGATACTGCTAATAAAATTCCAGGGCAACGGACATGAGCTGGGAGGGGTCTCTCAAGTAAGCTAGGGTATATGAGCAGCTAGAATGTATGGTTATTCTAAATGTTGTTCATTTTAGTTGAAACATGACATATGGGTGGAAAGCAATAGGTTGTGATTCAGGAAAGCAGGTACAGGCTAGTTTGTGAATGGTCCTAAATGCTCGGTGAAGGAGTTAAACTTCTATTCTATAACCAGAAAACCTTTGGAGATTTTTGACAGAGGAATTGTACGTGAAGCAGCATCCAGAAAGATTAGTCTGGCCTCCAGGCAGGGTAAATTGAAGGGAGACATTCAGTTTAGAGAGTATCATGATACTTCTCATTAAGAATATATTTGGATATTAACTACTGGTCTTAATGTACTAGGAAGTTGCATTTAATTTTTAAATTACATACAGAGAAACTTTAATAATTCATTTCCATTGTATATTATTATTAGTGTTAATTGGTAATTCTGAAGAAAATTATATTAGATTATTGCCTTGTTCAATTGTTGATATTTTTGAAAGAGGAACAGCACTGGGGCTTAGCAGTGAATACTTAGTATTATGTAATATTATTATAGCATGGATATATTGTTAACTTTGTAACAGTTGAGAGAATGCTTAATAAAAAAGTCTTGCCGAAATTTATTTCTAAAGTACTTGGCTTTACCATGTAATTGACTTCATTGTTGGTATCTTGTTTCAACCTTGATGCCTAATCTACAAAAACATTTTAATTTATTAATAACTCACATTATGAGGGGAGGGATGGGACGATGGGAATGGGAACGACAGTAGAATGAGACAGACATTATTACCCTATATACATGTATGAAAAAAATTTTTTTAAATAAATAATTACATTCTCCTTGCTTGCTTTTTTCCTTTTTCTCTTCCCATCCCATGCAGCAGGTTGGACTAATGAGAAAGAAAAGCCATTTTCTACCAGGAAAACCAAAGCTTCATGAAAAGATGACTCAGTTCTTGAAGGACTAATCATGCAGTAGTGGAGAAGAGGGTATTCTGGGTAGAGCAGACTATGTGTGTGAATACAGGGTGGAAAAAATGTAGGGCATTTATTTTGGGTGAAGCAGTCTGCTGGGTGCCTTCAGAGTGCTGTGGAAATGGGACTAAGCTGGTGTAAGCAGCCAATTAGGTAGCCTTGGAGAACACAGGGAAATTTAAGGAAAGCTTTGTAGTTCTTATAGGTACTCAACCTTCAATGTAATGGAAGAAAATATTTTTTACTTGCTAATAAAGTACTTACAATTTAAAGCTAGTCTGTACTGTTTCTTAAATGAGTTTTTGTACAATATTACCCATTTCACTGGTGTACTTTTCTTTATATAAGATCTCATCACTAGATATCGCAGGTTGAAATGTTTAACAGTTGACTGAGTAAATGCATGTTCGAGGTATTATCTAATGAATTGTGGAGGATGACCTGAGGTATCTTCCTCCACTGCTTTCTGTAGCAAGAAAATAAGCTAATGAACTGAAGAGAATGACCAAGTTGTAAAATACTTTCTATGTTTATGTCTGTATATTTATATGTGTTGTCTACCATATATCATATTCTTAATAGAAGATCTTAATAGTCTTGGAGAATTTAACCTCTGATGATGAAATATTAAGAATTATCTTGGGGCTGGGGTTGTGATTCAGTGGTACATGTGTGAGTCTCTGGGTTTGATCCTTAGCATTGTATATAAATAAAGTAATTAATTAAATAAAGGTCCATTGACAACTGAAAAAAAAAGATCTCTTAAAGAAATAATTTTCTTATAAGTTTTGTTTTGTTTATTTAACAAAAATTGAAAGTTTCCTTCCAAGCTAAGTTAAAAATAAAAAAAAAAAAAAGAAAAAGGAAAAAAAAAAAAACATTAGCGATTCCCATCCTCCCTCTCTGACCTGCAGCTACTTGTCTTTTCTTTACTTAAGCTTTGTAGTGTTTGACACATAAAGATGTTTCCCTAGAATCTTATTTCTGCCCAGGACTGACTTGAAAAGAAACAATTTGTCAGACTAGTGGAGCTTGCTAAGAATTCAAATAAACAACTTGTCTTTCCTTTCATACTGCCTATTAATAGAAATGTTAATGATAATAAGAGAAATTTCCTTTACTCCCTTCAGGAAGGAGAGATTATTGGGTCAGAGACAGTTTTTTTGCTTTGGACTCCTTTACAAACACAGCTGTTATCTGAATGCCAGTCTTATCTATGGCATATTTATTAGTGCAGTGTTTTAAAGTAATAATTATCTATTTAATACAGCCAAATTGATTATTGCCTCATTTGTGCCATTACTTATCATGTTAAAATATTCTTGTCATGTAAATATTTCAAAGTCAAAGGCAATTAACTTTAGAATTTTAACATAAATTCTCTGTAAACATATTTGAATAGGTGATAACTAACTCTTTAGATTCAGGCTCCCTTGGATTATGCGAAAGAAAATCATCACCATATCTGTAATCTAGCATTTATCATATTTTACTCTCCCTTATCACTGCTACTAGATTGATAGCTCCTGAAGGCATACCATGTCTTAGTGCCCTCAGTACCTAGTAGACTCTCTTAAATACTGTTATTTAATGACTTGACTTTGATAATGGCCAACTATATTGCTGTATGATAATATTTTTGTTTTCTTAAGTTTCTCCAACACACAACTATAAAATCTTGCTGTATCAATATAACTGGGTTCCATAATCATTGAGAGTTAGTCCTAAATTTATAAGAGAAGTATCGTTGCTAAGATGTTGAGTGATTACAGAGGAGAAAAGATTTTCCTCATCCATCTCTAGGTTCATGCCTGAGATCTCTGTATCTAAAGACAGATAAACAAGAGAAAAGCATGTAAATTTATTTAATACTGTATAAGAGTTTTTTTTTTCTTTCTTTCTTTCTTTTGTTCCCCAAGTACTGAGAATTGAACTTAGTACTCAGTGGCACTCTACCACTGAGGTACATCCTCAGCCTTTTTAAAAATGTTTTTACTTTGAGATAGGGCCTTACTAAATTGCCCAGACTGTCTTGAGGTTGCAGTCCTTCCACCTAGCCTGCAGAGTAGCTGGGATTATTAGAGGTGTGTGCCACCACACCTGGCTTAATATGGTTTTATGTGATTTGAGATCCTTCAGAAAAAATGACCTAAAGAAACAAGGGAAACTGTATTCTTATGGTTTGATGAAGAATGAACAGTTATGCAGAAAGAAGTATAGACAAAAGTCATGCAGAAAGAAATGTGGACAAAAGGGCATATGATCTCATGGGTAATGTTCAGGTTGTTCTTGGTGTCTTTGTGTCTTCTGAGATAGGGGTATTTTTTTCCTCTAGCTCTGTGGAGGTTATTTCTCCCATGAGGGTATTATAACCTACTTTAGAAAGTCCGAGAATTGTTTTATGGCCTGATTGAGGGGAGAATGTCAGAGAGAACTTTCTGCTTCTGTTGTTTGTCAATGCTAGTGTTCCATATTGTGGAATAACATATTCTGAACCCCATCAATAATAAAGACTAGTAAGGGAATTCTCATCTTTTCAGTTAATTTCTCAGGCATTAAAAATAACAAAGTTATTTATAAAGTCAAGTTATTTGGAGATTACAGTCACTTAGGTTTGTTTGTTTTTTTTTTTTTGTACTGAGGATTGAACCCAAGGACAATTAACCCACTGGACCACATCCCCAGCCCTTTTTTTACAGTTTATTTAGAGACATGGTCTCGCTAAGTTGCTTAGGGCCTCAGCCTTCTGAGCTGCTGGGATTGCAGGTGCGCCTAGCTCACTTAGCTTTTTTTTTTTTTTTTTTTTTTTTTTGTTGTTGGGGGTGAACCCCCGGCCCTGAGCTTGCAAGGCAAGCACTCTTCCAACTGAACTACATCCCCAGCCCTCACTTAGCTTTTAAGAGAGTATAATTTATGGGTGCCGGCAGACATGGTAGTCCATATTTTCTACACCATTATGGTAATTTGAATATAAGCCTTCATTTTATCCTTAGTTTTTTTCTAAATAAAAAAAATGAGTGTATAGAAGTATAAATTAGCAGGGATTGTTTACATGCTAGGATAAAGGTGTCTCTATATAAAATTAGATTGTAGTATTGGTGAATTATAAAATTTTGAGTCATCATTGTTGAGTACAAGTGTCCATGAAATAGGTGGCCATACTTTTCAGTATGAGCAGAGCCTGGCATTGGTTGTCTGCTCAATAAAAAGCAGTGATTCGGTGAATGAGTTTCTATACCAAATTCTGTTTGAACAAAAGCCTCTCTGGGTAGCAAATATAGTTTCCAAAGATGAAACAAAAGAGTAAATACTAATTTTTTAAAAAGTAAAAATCCTGCTGGTTTAGCTTAAAATTTTATCTTTTTTTTACAGATGGTAGGCTAAGATTTTCTCAAACTTTGAATTTCAGACACACTAAAGTCAAAGCAAAAACATTCTTATCCCTTTTTAATAGCCTCTCACTTAATACATTGTTATCATCACTAAGTGAAACTAATGTAGGAAGGACTTTTGCTTTGCAATTGTCAAGTCTTTTCTTGATCCTTCATTTGTTCTCAGAAACATGATGGGATAGAGTTAGCAAACAACTTTGCCCTTATATAGTTTCAAAACCCATAATCTCCTGGCAAATTTTTTTCTTGTGCTGTAGAGAAAGTTGTTGAATGTATTAATTTAAATAGTTGAGTAAATTCTCAGTTTTCTTTATGGTCTAGAAACAGTTTTTTTTCTGTGTTTGGAAGTATAGGAATTGTCATTTGACCAGTTTCTACGTTGTAGAAATTATTATTTCTCCTATTTCATTGATATAGCGATAGGTTAGAATAGTTAATAAAGATTAAAATCATTTGATGATTTTCTAAGGAACAAGTGGATTCAACTTAATTCATTAATTTTTATTGGTGCTTTATAGATATTCATAAAGGTGGAATACACTGTGGTGTATTTATATATGCACAGAGTGTAATTTTGTTAAATTTGCTTTGCATTTCCTCCCTTTCCTGTCCCTCCTTCCTCCTTCTTGATCTCTTTGTTCTGCTCCACTCATCTTCCCCATATCTTTACAATCTCTCTCTCTCTCTCTCTCTCTCTCTCTTTCTCTCTTTGCAAGAGCTAAAAGTAAATTTTATTTAAGAAACAGGACAAAGAGAGACAGACTCCTTTGGAGAGGAGGGAGCCCAGAGCTGGTACCTGAGGGAATGAGGGTATCTTGTCCCTTTTATAGATTCTGGGTTTACTTTCTTCTCATGCCCCTTCCTCCTCTTATCTTTCCTACCTTGGGACCAAAAAGTAGGAAGAGAGCCACAGGGGGCGATCCTTCTCCTTCCTTCCCAGACTGTTAGCAGCCAGATGATGAGGAGTGTTATCTATCCGTTTCCTTTTCTTTGATAATCAGCTACTTGTCTTTTGCCCCCAGTTTCATTAGCCCCCTCTGATTAAGGGAACCCTTACTGCTGTAAGGGGAAATGGAGGATGACTGCTCTGGCTGCTTCAGGCTGAGAGGGAGCAACATGGGGCATATTCATTAATTTTTAAAACTGCTTTATTTGCCTTTTTTGGGAGACATTTATTAATTGCACATTTTTTAAATTTTCAGGTAACTTGGGTTTTTACTCCTGTAACAACTGAAATAACAAGTCTTGACACAGAGAATATAGATGAAATTTTAAGTAAGTACATCAGTATTTTAAAAGTATATTTTCTTCTCTGTGAAGAGTTTATATACAAAAACAGTAAAATCTCAGTTACCTAGAATAGTTGAAGATCTGGCATTCTACTTAATTCTGTGACTTATTGAATTTTAAAAAAGCACTTAATTTTTAGTTTTGGTAAAATTTCCCAAAATGTCTTTTTTCTTGTGTTACAAGTAATGCTTTTAGTTTTTTTTTATTTCTTTGCTTTGCTATAGATACCATTCTTAACAATATATTTTGCTGAAGCCTACTTAGAGGCTTACAGTTCTCACTGTGCTGTACTTGTTAATGTGTTTAGGACACAGCCTAGGTTTTTTTTTTCTTCTTTAATTAAGTCACCTATTCTGATCTCTAACAGTGTCATTGGTTAAGTTCAATAAATGTTTTATTGAATGTATTGTTTGTTGACATTGTGATTACGGATAAAATACACTTGGTGGAAACTCTCTGATTTTTAACAATAATAAAGAGACGGTGAAGATATGGTTGATAGAATATTGCAATTTAGGAGCTTTAAGAAAATGTTCAATCTTTGTAAATGATTTCTTTCTTTTTTTGTTTTTAAGCACTCACCCTTTGGTTTGCACATAACAAAACCAAATATACTAATGGTAAAAGGGATTAAAACATCCATTGAGCATTATACATTGTTTTGTGTTCCTGGAACTTTAAATGATAAAAAGTCTATTTCCAAGCCAGGCGTGTTGGCGCACGCCTGTAATCCAAGCGACTTGGGAGGCTGAGTCAGGAGGATCGCGAGTTCAAAGCCAGCCTCAGCAACTTAGCGAGGCCCTAAGCAACTCAGTGAGACCCTGTCTCTAAATAAAATACAAAATAGGGCTGAGGATGTGGTTCAGTGGCCGAGTGTCCCTGAGTTCAATCCCTGGTTCCAAAAAAAAAAAAAAAAAAAAACACAAAACAAAACAAAAAAAACTCTATTTCCATCTTATGGGATCTAAAGAGCAGTGGTTCTATAAATTTATCAGGTTTCAGAATCACCTGGAGGGTTATTAACATCTATATTGCTATAATGACCCCAGTTTCTGGTAGAAACTGCTCGCTGCATCCTAATTTACATTTCTATAAGTTGCTAGGTGATGATGGTGCTTCTGGTCCCAGAATCACCTTTTGTGAACCACAGCTTTAGATTGAATAGTCAAGTGGATAAAAAGTGCTTTAAGGTAAAAAGGGAAGGAAATTGAAACTCACATGTCATTGGCTTTTCATTTTCCAAATTGAATATATTTGGTGTTTTAATTTTATTACTGCTTGGGGAATTTAAGTTTCTCTGAATTAGGTTTAGGCAAAGGAAACAGTGCTTTATCCTTCTCATGTCTTCACATTCTGATATGCAAATGGTAGTAGGTTATTTTTGCAGCAGTAACTGTTCAGTGGATAGGAACCACAAAAAAAGTGCATCTTGTGCAACATTGTTAGTTGGTCACTTATTGATACTAAACGGGACATTTGAGATTTAGAAATAGCTTAGTTATACAGGTCTCTTGTGAAATAGGATTTTACTTACAGAACTAGTTCTCAGTGATTCATTGAATGTGAATAATCAACAAATGGATCATTAGAATCCAGATCATTCCACTTTAGGAGAGTAGGCTAACCTGATTGATCTAGATTTGATTTCCTTTTTGCTTTATATTCATTTAAGGTACAATGAAGGTGGAGAGTAGAGGATATAGAGAAAAGGGGCAAATTATATCTAAGCCATGACTGTGCATGAGTTTCTGGGTGAGAGAGAACTTAACTGTTAGCATGGAGTTTTAGTTGGCTTTTATAAAGGGGAAGATCATGATAAAAATCATATCTCTATCTCAGAATTGTGTAGACACAAATAACTTTGATTTTGTTTCTCAATTTCAGACAATGCTGATGTTGCTTTAGTAAATTTTTATGCAGACTGGTAAGTAACCTTGTTTTTATTTTTTTGTTTTATTTTTAACTTGCTGAAGGTGACTTCCTGTGGTAGAAAGTAATGAATAGGAAAATTTCTATTTTTTTTCAAGATAATATTCTATATACAAAATCAATTAAGGCTCATCCACATATAAATATCTTAATTTGGCAAGAATTTCTGAAGAGAGAAATATAACCAATTCCATTATGCCAAATCTTAAAAAGAGATAACAGAAAAACTCAAATATGACAAAAAAACAGTATTGCAGTGCTCTGTCCTGACTCTGGAAAGAGGTCAGAATTTGGATGTCAGAATTTAGGTGTGATAAGTTTAGAAGAAAAAATACTGTTGATATTTTTCAACTTAAGCAACCTGCCACCCGTTGAAGGGATCCTTTACTTAATCTGAATTGAATCCTGTCTTCTATGTTTATGTGGTACCCTAGAGACCGCTGACTTCTTCCTTTTTCTTACTAGAGATTGAATATCCCTAATCCAAAATGTTTGTGACCAGAAGTGTTACAGATTTTGGATTTTTAAAAATTTTGGACTATCTGCATAGACTTTCCCAGTTGAGTGTCTCTTATCTGAAAATCCAAAGTCTGTAATATTACAAAATCTGAAGGTTTTTGAGCATTATTTCTGATTTTGAATTTTCAAATTAGGGATGCTTAACTTGTATGAGGTTTAGTCTTATTTTCTCTTTTTACCCTTGCAAACAGACTATGATGGCAGAGATTATGTCATACTGGTATTCCCAGAATCTAGAACAAAGACATGATATATAGTATTTGAAAATGCATTGTAAAGATAGGAAGCAGGAAGATTTAGCTGGAGAGAAGTCTGAAACACTGTTGTAATTTGACTCTTAAGAGCTTATTGCCTACTAGCTGCCACTACCCTGCTTCAGGCTAGCTGCAGTCCAGCAGATTACCTAGATTTCTGCAGCAGTTTCATCACTCATTCCTCATTTATGTCTTATGTATTTCCATTCTGTTCTTTACAATACAAGTCAGAGTTTTTTCCTACAGTGCAAATTAGATCAGTTTACACTCCATCTTAAACTTCTTAAGTGCTTTTCCATTACCTTTGTATTAAGTTTAAGCCCTTACTTTGGCCTAAAAGGGCCATCATAATTTGGCCCCTCCTATCTCCACAGCAGTATCTCTTCCCTGTCTCCACTCCCATATTCAACTTGTTTTAAAGAACCTCCAATTCTTGTGAAATTCTGTATTCTTTCATCACTGAACTCATGATTTTTCTCTGCCTGGATAGGTCACTCTTTGTTCTCACCCACTTCTTTAATTAGTTAAGTGCTAATCATCTTTCGGTGAATTAAATGCCATTTTCTTGAGTCCATTATGTCAATATGTCTACTATTCTTAGGTCAGATTAGGAACCTTTCTTATATAAATTTCCCTATTTTATAATGACTCAACTTATTATTTTGTGACTTTACTATGATGCAAAAGTGATACACTTTCAGTAGAAATCATACTTTGAATTTTGATCTTTTCCTGGGCTGGTGGTATGTGGTACTATACTCTGTCTTGATGGTGGGCAGTGGTGACAAGCTGCAGCTCCCAGTCAGTTGATATTCTATAGTGCCCTCTTTTTGTTACTTAACTACAATGTTTGGTAGATTAGACATATTAAGTGCTTTTCAATTTAGGATAATTTTAGTTTATGATAGGTTTATTGGGATTTAACCTCATTATAAGTTCAAGAACATCTGCAATTCCTATAACACCCCAATCTTACCCAGTGGTAGCACTTTTATGCTAGTTGGTAATTCACTATTTTTGCTTTGCGGAAATAGTTACCACAGCTATATTTTTTTCAACATTAATTGCTAAGTATTTTGCATAATACATGGCTACGTACATATAAATATCTACTGAATGGTTGTATGTATAATATGGGTATTTAAAGAACTTTAGTAAAAAGTTGAAGATATACAGAGAAAATATCCTTTATAAAGTATATAACAAAGATAGCATTTTATTCTGGGTACATTGGTGTGCACCTCTAAACCCAGCAACTTGAGAGGCTGAAGCAGGAGGATTGCAAGTTTGAGGCCAGTCTCAGCAACTTGGGTATAGACCCTTAGCCATTTAATGAGGCCCTATATGAAAACCAAAAACAAAAAGGACTGGAGATATAGCTCAGTAGTAAAGTGCCCCTTGGTTCAATTCCCAGTACAAAAAAGAAAAAAAAAAAAATCCAAGGTAAATTAGGATTCCAGAAACAAAGTTTGTAAAAAAAAAAAAAAATTGGTACAGATCGTCTAGGCAAGTCCACTTTAAACATAAGAAAAATGAGATTCAGAGGAGTAAAGTATTTTCCCAAGGTTACCTGATTAGATTGCATCAGAGGAAAAACTAGAACGAAATTCTCTTGGCTGAGGAATTTTGTTTGCATTAAGAAAGAAAAATAGAACATGCTACTGACCTTCCTGCAAAAACTGAATTGGAGATGTGAACCAATTTCAGTTACTTAGGAACACATACTACCTAAGGAATGCCTGAGCTGTTAATGACTTAGTATTCTTGTATTCAACTGAGAAAAGTGGGATAATAGATGGTAGGACATGGACTTATTCTCTGTGGTCTCAAAAACTAGACTCTGGATTCTCTCTGGAAGTAGTTCTCATAGAACTGCCTAAAAATACTGCTATGCCTCAGAGAGTAATAAGCCATAGTAGGTGCTTAATATTGCTGTTATGTGCCAGCCTCATCTGTATTGTTTTTAATGCTCAGAATTGCCCTGCAGGTAGGTATTATAATTTCCATTTTAGGTTGAGGAAGTTGAGGCTCAGAAAGGTCATACGGCTTAGTAAGTGATGGAACTGGGATTTAACTCAGGTATGTCTAACTCCAAAGCTTATTCCCCCCCCCCAGTAGATCATATTAGTAAGTGGCCCCCTAAGTGTCTCTGCAGACATTTACCTGTTTGGTTGATTTATTAAGGATTAATTTAAGCACTAGAAAGAAGATTGGGATCAGATGATCTTATGGCTCTTTCAATAGATTCATTGCTTTTTTGATGTTACTTTCCTAAATGTAACATTTCCATGTGTATGGGGAGATGTGTATGAAGGTACAGTAATATTGGAAATGAACTTTTATTTCACCTTCCCCTTTAGCCTGTTAATATTAAAACTGATGCAATTTTAAACATGAACCTGTGCTTAAATACTTGCTGGGCAGAAACTGGACAGTCCACAGAGAAGGAGCCCTTGACGTGAGTCTTTACTTTGCCCTTAAGCCAGAAGCCTGTCCACTATTTCTTCACTAGGCCATGTCCAAATTCTTCAAAAAACTAAATCAGTCTCTGGTGTTTGCCTCCCATTTTCCTCCACCTATCCTATTTTCAGCCAGTTGTAAGAACCCACAAACCTGGAGTCCTAGTCTGTCTCGTTCCTCCATCATATCAGCTTATTCATTTAACAGACATCTATTGAATGCTTATTAGAATATGTAGTCACATAAGACCCGGTCCATGATGTCCACAGACCCTATCCACCTATCCCAGATGGGAGAGATTTAAGAATGCTAAAAGAGGAAGGAACCACTTGAAAGCAAGAGATTGAAGATACAGATCCTTGATATATTCTAGGACATCTCCTTAGGAAGTCAGGTGAGTAGGCTAGAAGAAATACATAGAAGAAGAAATAGGGAGGAGGTGTAATATTTGCATCATTTCATAATCTTTACAATATTTTTGTCGGATTATGGCTAATGTATGTGACATAATCACACACAGATTAAAGAGTTCACAGGCTTCATTTAAGTAAATTTCTTGATGTACAAGGGCTCTGGAAGCAGTAGTGGCCATTATAATTTGTTAACATAGCCTCAATTCCTTTTGAGAATGTCCGTTCTAACCCAGTGATTGAATATATGTGTATGCTGATTCTTCCCTTTCTTCTCAGTCCCTTTAATGACCTGCAGCATGTATTTGTGAAATTGGTTGGCTTGATTAAGGAATAATCAGAATTATAAGTAAAATGTTTGGAATTTTGTGGGTTTTGCCCCTCATTTTTAAAGTAACAAAAAGAAAGAACAGGAAATATGGAGAGGAAGTCTTTGAGAAATTTAAAATATTTGTCTTGGGACTTGATATATTTAGAATTTTTATAGATATACTCAGTTCATATAAGGGATAAATCTTGAGGGGAAACGATTCATTGGGGGCTATATATTCTCTAATACAACTTATTTATTTAATATACTAACTTGTCACTGAGATTTGATAGGATAGCCAGGCAAATTAGAATAATATTTGCAGTAAACTTGTAAGCATTTGTACAGTAGTCTAAAAATATGTTCATTATTTAAAGAAAACAATTTCTTTTGTAAATGCTCAAGCCTAAATTGTTATAAATCCTAGAAATATATCTTAGAATATTGCAGACTTATCTCATGGCCTCTGTGAGAGATTCTGAGATTCTTAGCTGTGTGCTCCCTAATACTGGCAATAGTCTTAAGGTGAAAAAAATTTTTTTAATTATTTATACAGTGCTTGAATTGGCGTATAATTTTTTAATTCAAAATTGCCTTCATTTCTACTGAATGATATCAGAACCCGTGATTAAATATGTGATTGTCTAACAAAGTTATTTATTTTACATATACTAAATATAAGTAGGTGATAACCAAAGTAAGATTTTATTACTTCTGCTTTTCACTTCTAATTGGTATCCTTATCTATATATAGGTGTCGTTTCAGCCAGATGTTGCATCCAATTTTTGAGGAAGCTTCTGATGTCATTAAGGAAGAATATCCACATAAAAATCAAGTAGTGTTTGCCAGAGTTGATTGTGATCAGCATTGTAAGTAACTCTTGAGGAAGTCTGGAAAAAACAATTCTATTACTTTCTCTCTTACATGCATATTTTTTTTTCCTTCCCTTTTAAAATACCATGCTTTAAATGGAGAACAAACCAAAATGACTCTAGTAACCTTGGCTAAATTGCTAATATTTAATCTACATATAACACTTTTCCATTTTGCCTGGGTAAAAGGTTTTTCTTGATATTATTTTTTTCTTGCTAGACTTTATTAAAATTTCATTTTCTTATATTTTGCATCTATGGAATACTTGTGTACAATATTCATAGATTTATAAATACATGACAGATTTCTCTTACTTGAGCTAGTGAGCTAGCAGTAATGTTTCCTCCTGAGTGCTTCCATTACATTTGAACTTTCCTTTCTCCTGGTAACAAAATTCATTGTATTTGGTAGTTCTGGTTTATTGTGTCTTAGTTGTCTCATCAGCTGCAGTTAACACTTCTTCAAGGCAGGACTTTTTTTTTCTTTTTAGTCTTCCTTTTAAGTGTAGACTAAACCACTTACTAATCTCTGTTTCTAAAGCATTTGAGTTTCTGGGAGATAGAGACTGCTCATTAAAAGTTTTTTGCATTGAGTTGGAAGCTGGCTAGAATACAGAGCTGTTTCTTATTCTACAAGTTTTTTTTTATCCTTTACATTTAACCTACTAATTAGAATTAGTGTGAGTGAGGTATATGTATGTACACAGACACACACACACTAACTTTTCATTTTAGTAATGAGGAAATGGAAATAAAGTGGCTAACCAATGTTACACAGCATGAAGTTATTCACCTGGAATTAGAATCCTGTTCTCCTGACCAAATGCTGTCACATACCTGTTTGCTTTTTTCTGTTCCATTCAATAAGCATTTTGAGGATTTATTGGTATAGCATTATGCTAGGTAGAAAGCATTTTTCTTTCTAACAGCAAGTCATTTCAAAGTCTTACAAATCATAGCCATATTTTTGTTTGCTAATATTTATAACTTGATGGAATGAAGGGAGCCATAAAATACTGTTGTTATCATACTGCTTTCTGAATCTTTCTTCCTCTCTTTCATTGACAGAGAACATGGTATGTTTGATGTGGGCTGTCTATTCAAATACTTCTATTCTTTATGTGTTTAATTAGAAGTTGTAAGTGCAAACAAGAATCTCTATTTTTGCTAAATTTGAACTGAACTATCTGAACTTATGCTCTTAAGCTTATCATCATTGGGAAGAAAGTTGACTTACTTTTGAAATAAATCTGATGTCATTGCTATAAAATTTAATTGGAGAAAATAGTCACTGTTCATATGCTTTTCAATTCACTAGAAAGTAGTTACTAATGAATATTGTATTTTTAAGTATTATGTACTCTCTCTAAAAATTTTCTCTTTTTTGTGTTAAATTCTTCATGTTTTAAAAAATGATAGTAGAAAATCCTTATTGGTGATTTATCCACATTTTCTACTTTCTCTATGAAGGTTCTCTGTGATAGATTATACTTTTGTTAAACCTTTATATGTTATTTGATTATAGAGGTTTTGAACTGCAGGAACTTTAGGAATTCTATGGTTTAAAGAGAAAAGCCTGTTAGTCAAATTGTTCTTTGATAGGGTTTTTTAAAACAGATTTATGGAGGTATAGTTGACATATAAATGCACATGTTTAAATTGTATAATTTTATAGTTATTTTTATTTTTTTGTGGTACTGGGATTGAACCCACTGAACTACATGATGAAGTATAATTTAAATCTTGCATATTTTTTATTGAATCATTTATTTTCTTACTGACTTTGAGAACTCTTTATATATTATGATACTAGTCCTTTTTTTTTTTTTTGAACCAGGGATTGAAC
>JAJEJO010000390.1:65240-147435 GCA_020662805.1 Glaucomys volans
TCCTTTTTTTTTTTTTTGAACCAGGGATTGAACTCAGGGACACTCGGCCACTGAGCCACATCCCCAGCCCTATTTTGTATTTTATTTAGAGACAGTGTCTCACTGAGTTGCTTAGGGCCTTGCTAAGTTGCTGAGGCTGGCTTTGAACTCGCGATCCTCCTGACTCAGCCTCCCAAGTCGCTTGGATTACAGGCGTGCGCCACCACGCCCGGCCAATAATAGTCCTTTTTAAATGTGTAATTTGCAAAATTTTCTCCCATTCTACTCTCTTGAGAGTGTCTTTTTAAAAATTGTGATGAAACACATATAACAAAAAATTATGATCTTAACCCTTTCTAATTATACAGGTTCAGTAATATTAAGGATATTTATATTGTTCTGTAACCAATCTTCAGGCCATCTTGCAGAACTGAAACGCTATGCCTGTTAAACAGCATCTTTTCATTTCTCCCCCTTGTCCCTTGGAAACCACCATTCTATTTTCTGTTTTTATGAATTCGACTTCTCTAGATGCCCCCACATAAGTGGAATCATGCAGTATTTATTTATGTTTGTGACTAGCTTTTTTCTTTTTTTTTTTTTAAGCTTTTTTCATTTAGTATAATCTCCACAAGGTTCATCTGTGTTGTACCATGTCTTAGAATTTCCTTCCTTTTTAAAGCTGAGTAATATTTTATTGTATATATAAATAGTCCCCCCTTGTCTGTAGAGGATATGTCCTAAGACCCTCAGCAGATACCTGAAACTGCAGATCATGCTGAAACCAGTATATGCTTTGTTTTTCTTATATATGCATGCTTATGATAAAGTTTACTTTATAAATTAGGCACAGTAAGAGATTAACAAAAATAGCGAATTATAAAAAAGAGCCAATTTAACAACATACTGTAATAAAAATTATGTGAATATGGTCTACCTCTCCAAATATCTTTTTGTACTTTCAACTTTTCACCTAAAGGAAACTTTTTGAATTAATTTTTAAAATTTGTTCTTTTTTGTTATACATGACAGTAGAATGTGTTTTGACATATCATACATACATGGAGTATAATTTCCCATTCTTGTGGTTGTATATGATGTGGCGTTAAACACTGGTTGTGTTTTCATATATAAATATAGGGAAGTTATGTCGAATTCATTCTACTGTCTTTCCCATTCCTATCCCTCTCCCTACACCCCATTCCCCAGTTCAATCTGGTGAACCTCCATTCTCCTCCCCCCATTGTGAGTCAATATCCACATATCAGAGAAAACATTCTGCCTTTGTTTTTTTGGGATTGGCTTATCACTTAGCATGATAGCCTCCAGTTCCATTCGTTTACCAGCAAATGCTATAATTAAATTGTTAAATGTCTGAATAATATTCCATTGCGTATATATGCCACATTTTCTTTATCCATTCATCTGTTTAAGGGCACCTAAGTTGGCTCCTTAGCTTAGTTTTTGTGCATTGAGCTGCTATGAACATTAAAGTGTCCTCATCACTATAGTATGCTGATTTTAAGTTCTTTGGGTATATGCGGAGAAATGGAATAACTGGGTCAAACAGTGGTTCCATTCCAGGTTTTCTGAGGAATCTCCATACTATTTTCTAGAGTATGCATCAATTTTCAGTCCCACCAGCAGTGTATGAGTGTACTAAAGATACCATTTTATGACTATTTTTTACATGTCGAAGTTGCCAGAATCACTACTTAACATGGGGCCGTTAAGATAAATAATGGTTACTAAAGCACAAATGGCCCTTGTACTTACCACTATAGTCCATCTGATAACCAATGCAGCTACTAAGTAACTAAACGGTAGGTAGCATATACAGTGTGAATATGCTGGACTAAGGAATAATCCATGTCCAGGCCAGATGGAGCAGGATGTTGTGAACTTTCATCATGTTACACAGAATGGTGTGAAATTTAAAACTTACAAAATGTATATGTTTGGAATTCTTCACTTAATAATTTTGGGCTATGGTTGATGTAGGTGACTGAAAATGCAGAATAGGAAACTGCAGATAAAGGGGAACTACTGTAAATCACATTTTGTTTGTCATCTGTTGATGGACACGGGTTCCTTTCTTTTCTTGGCTATTCTGAATAATGCTGCTAAGAACATGGGTGTACAAATATTTTTTTGAGAGCTTCCCTTCAGATCTTTTGTATATATACCCAAGCATGAAATTGCTGAATCATATGATAATTCTGTTTTTAAAATTTCGAAGAACTGATATACCATATTTCATGATAATAGTAATAGTGTTTCAGATGTAAACCATTTTACATTTCTTTTGTTCTGATTTCTCCACATCTTTGCTAATACTGTTTATTTTTTCGATAAAAGCTGTTTTAATGGGTATGAACTAATTGTCTTTTTGTTTTGCATTTCCCTGATAATTAGTGATGTTGGGTATCTTTTCCTATGCTTGTTGGTCGTTTGTATATCTCCCTTAGAGAGATGTTTATTCAAATCCTTTGCTTTTTTTTTTTTTTGGTACTGGGAACCCAGGGCACTCCACCACTGAACCAGATCCCCAGCCCTATTTTGTATTTTATTTAGAGACAGGGTCTCACTGAGTTGCTTTGGGCCTCACTAAGTTGCTGAGGCTGGCTTTGAACTCGCAATCCTCCTGCCTCAGCCTTCCAGGTGCTGGGATTACAGGCGTGTGCCACTGCACCTGACTCCTTTGCTTATTTTTAAATTAGGTTTTTTGTTTTGTTTTTGTTGTTGAGTTTGATTTCTTGTTGAGTTCTTTGAGGATTCTTATTACATATATGATTTCCAAATATTTCCTGCCATCTCAGGTTGCCTTTTCACTTTGTTGTATCCTTTGATGTATAAAGTTTTGAAATCTAAATGTAATCCATTTTATCTGTTTTTACATTTGTTGTTCATGATTTTAGGTGTCAATATTGAAGAAGTCATTGGAAATTCAATGTTATAAAGCTTTTCTCTTGTGTTTTCATGTAAGAGTTTCATAGTTTTAAGACTTAGATTTATGTCTTTGATCTATTTTGAATTAATTTTTGCATATGGAGTAAAGAAAAGGTTCAGCTTCATTCCATGTAGATATCCAGGTTTTCCTACACCATTTGTTGAAGAGACTATTCTTTCTCCATTGAATGCTCTTGGCATTCTTGTCAAATTCATTTGATTATATATGCAAGAGTTTATTTCTGGGCTTCCCTTTTTGCTGCCTGGTCCATGTATCTGTCTTTATATCAGTTTCACACTCTTTTGATTGCTATAACTTTGTAATAATTTTGAAATCTTCCAGTGTGAGACCTCCAGCTTTAAGAGGGTCTTTTGAAGAGCATATGTTCATAATTTTGATGAAATCCTCTTTATTAACTTTTAATAGATTAGACTTTTGATGTTATGTGTAAGACATCTCTGCCTCTGTGGATCACAGAGATTTTCTTTTTTTCTTTTTCTTTTTTAAATAAATCTTACAGTTTGAAGCCTATGGTCCATTTGGAGTCAATTTTTATACATGGCACAGTATATGAATCAGAGTACTTTTTTGCATATAGTTATTAAGCAACTCTGTCATTTGTTGGAAAGACTATCTTATTTTTACTAGCAGCCTTTGCATCTTTGTTGAAATAAACTGACCCTATATTTATGGGTCTATTTATGATCTTTGTTTTTTGTACTGTTGATTTATTTGTCTGTGTTTATCTCAGCACCACACTTTCTAGATTATTGTGGTTCCTAAGAGGTCTTGAAGTCAGGTAGCTTAACTCGAGTTTCAACTTTGTACTTTTTTTTCCAAAGTGATTTGGCTATTTTTGTTACTTTGGATTTTCATATGATTTTTAGAATCAGCTTGTTAATTTATAGCAAGGACTGGGATATTAATTAGAATTACTTTGAATTCTTAGACCACTCTGTGGAGAATTGTTCTTTTTTTTACAGTACTTTATGATCCATGAACATTGTATATTTTCTCATATATTTAGGTATTTTTGGTTTTTCTGTGCAATATTTTGTGGTTTTCAGTCTACAATGCATTGCACATCTTTGTCAGATTCATTTCTAAGTATATCTTTTTTATACCATTGTAAAAGATTTTTAAAAAATAAGCTTTTTTTTGAATGATTATCTACATATAACAATGCTGCACAAACAATATAGAGTTTCTTTACACTGTACTCCTTTACCCATTTTACCTTACCATCAGCATATGGCATTACTATGGTACATTGTTAAAACAAAGAAACTGATATTGATGCATTGCTGGCTTTATCTTTTTTCTTGTTACAGGATATTTATTGTATTTAGTCCTCAGATCTTCTTAGTTATGTCAAACTGTTTCTTGATCTTTTTAAATTTTTCACAACCTTGACAGTTTTGAGGAGTATTGGTCAAATAATTTGTAGAAGGTCCCTCATTTTAGACTTGTCTGGTGTTTTTTCTCTGGCATTGCACATCTCTTGTGAGATATACTTGTAAATATTTCTTATTGTTTGATGTCATTAATAATGCTATTATAAATTGCATTGATATTTTAAAATTTTAGTTTCTAGGTTTTGCTAGTGTGTAGAAATAAGTTGAATTTTGTATATCATATTGCTCTTGCATACTGGAATTTATTAGTTTCAAGAAGTCTGATGTAGAGTACATAGGATTTTCTACTAGTTACATTTAATGCAAATAAAAACAGGTGTGTTTCTTATAGTCTGTACTTCCTTATAGTAGTCTTGCCTGTCAAGTGCATGTACTTGTTGCTTTAGGATTAGTTTTTGTTGGGAAGATTTATAAGAATTTTCTTAGTAAGGGCAGGAGATGGACTCAGAATCAAAATATCATCCTGCCCACATCTGTTTCATTATTATTAATCACCTGTCTGGTGCTGTGGCAGCCTACTCTGATGTGCTTTCTAATACTTGAGTTCTGTCTGCCTTTGCTACTGATCACTGCTTCACTCAGACCTTTATTTAAAGTCATAGTATTATTTCTTAGAGAAGTTTCTGTGAAAAGTTATTAATCAGATTACCTGGAAAAAACCTGGTTTCTCAATGCTTATGTGGGTTTACGCATGCTCTTACATATATTACTTCAGTTATCTTTACCTCACAGTCCCTTGAGTTAGATAATATTATTCATCCATTCAATAATAACAGCAACAAATTATATGCCTACTCTGAGTAATGACATATGGTAGGTACTGAAGATATAAGAGTGAACTAATAGGCAAGAAAAACACACAGTTGCATCTTGTCTTTCTGAAGGAAAGGTATAGACTGCTATGAGATAATTTAAGTCTAACTTAGTTTGGGGGTTGGGGGAGGGAAGTCCTCTTGAGGAAACAATATAAAACCTGAAGAGTACAAATTTTCAAGGGATATAAGGGAAGAAGAGTGTTTTAGACAAAGTACAGCAGGTATGAAGTTTCTGAACATTGTTTTTTTTTTCAATTTTTATTTTTGTAGTTATAGATAGACAGTATGCCTTTATTTGTTTTATTTTTATGTGGTGCTAAGGATCGAACCCAGCGCCTCACACATGCTAGGCAAGTGCTCTGCCACTGAGCCACAGCCACAGCCCTGAATATTGGGTTTTTGAGGAAGCCTAAGTATATTATTTTACAGATGAAGACATATGCAAATACAGGCTGATTTACCAAGATTACATAGTAAATCGAGGGAGTCAGATTATAACCCAGGAGTATACAGCTTTTATCAGCTAACTATACTTTTTTGAAGGTCAAAATAAAGTAATTTGAATTAAAGTTCTCAAAGAAACAGAATTCACCCTTTTCTATATAATAAAAATGACTAGAAATTTTTTTTTAATTAAAGAATTTTCTGTTTAAGCTCTAAGGGGTCATTATGTTAAAAAAAAGAAACATGTAGTGGCTTATATGTGGCATTATTCCTTCTATACTGTGTGACCCAACCTGCTAAGGTGGAATCATTCATTCTAGGATCAGAAGACTTTTATTCTCTAAGCCATATATAGTTGGGCAAGCCACTTAAAAAAAATCACTGAATTTGATTCAGCACTGTCCATAAAAAGTATATATGTGTGTATATGTACTGAAAGAGAAGTGTAAACATATGTGATTAAGTATTGAATCCACGTAAGGATATATGCAGGTGTTCATTATATTATTTTTTTCATCTTTTCTGTAAGCATGAAGTTTTTCAAGCTTTTAGATTTAAAAAGTTGGTATAAAAAAATCACCAAACTTGTGGTTTGTCATTTACTAATTAAAAATCAGGTAGGAGTGCCATATTGCTTTTAGTTTTTGAGGAAATGTTTGAACATAAGCACTGTACAGGTGTATTGTGATTACTGTTAATTGTAATTTCTTTCTGTTTATTTTCACTATGGTAAATGACTTTCAACACAGTCATTGAATTTAAAATCTATTCATTTTTTGTGAATAGATTTTTTACTGGCATGTTGAAGAATGCTTAGTGTCCCTAATGGCTTTTGGAAACTGCCCCAGAGCTATGTGTGGCTGTCCTCAGTTTTTCATTGAAAACCTTTCATGAGCATGTGTCATATTTGAGGCCATTTCATTGGTCATGAAGCTGCCTTCTTTCATAAGTGCTATTTCCATCTCTTCTTCCCTACAGATGTTAGGAAATGTAGATTTGCATTTTGTGACTATTCTCCCATTATCAAGATGGTTTAATATTAGGAAACACAATATCTCCATCAATATGTAAAATAAAGAAAACTAGCTTTGTTGTCAGTAGATACCAAAGGACTTGACAAAGTACATTTTCTTAAAAGAAATTAATAAGGCAAAATGTATGAATTAAGCTTTGCTTGCATATGATTTTTAAATCTCTTGTGGCTGTTTATTGTTTCATTGATGTGTTGCAAGATTAAATTAAGATGTGACCTGTTTAAATTTAGTCTGAGTCAGAAATTTTTATATTGTCCTGTTTTGGGAAACTGTTGTACATGTTATGTTACAATTTTTTTTCTTTGTCAATCCACTTTAAGAATTGAGGCTGAGGTGAAGACCACAAAGTCAGAACCAGACAGTAGAATTATAGGACAATATAAAAATGTAATGACACTAATTTTCAGAAAGCATTTCAAATGAGTATTTTCAAAGTAGTCCTTTTGGGAGGGAATACTTCTCCTTCAGTTACCAGCATCCTGTGAACCTCTCTGCCCTACCTTTACCTCACTTCTATATATGCATTTCTAGAACTTTCTTAGGATTTTCTTTGTTGAAAGGTTCAGCTCAGTGGGATGAGAACTTCAAAACTGAAGCAAAAAAAGAAAGCAAGTGTGGATATTATAGGCTAATTCCACCCTATCACCTCTTTCGTTTCTGTGTATGAACTGAATTTAACAGCTTTGCTTATCTCCCCTTCACCCCCAAAATAATGGCGTTGGTAACTGTAGTAGATAATTTTGAACTTCTTTTGAGGCTTGATTGTTATCAGGAAGCTTACAACCATCTAAGCTGAAGTGTATTTTTTTAAATTCTGGTGTAGAGTTTGTAGTTCACCTCTTAAGACCCCCAAATTCTCCATTTGCTATATTTAATGTAGTGAACAGACAAACTATGAGAACAGGAATAAAAAATGGAGGAAAAAAATAGGGCATCTGGAAAAGAGACAGAACATTGAGGAACAATCCTCTTCCATGCCCAGGAGCCGTGTCTTATCCTTGTGCTGGCAGCAGAGCAGGTGTTTTAGTCAGCTTTTTCACTGCTGTGACTAAATGATCCGACCAGCACAATTATAGAGGAGGAAAGGTTTATTTGGGGGCTCACGGTTTCAGAGATCTTAGTCCATAGAAGGCTGGCTCCATTCCTCAAGGGTCCAGGTGAGGCTGAACATCATGGCGGGAGAACATGGCACAGGGAATCAGCTCACATCATCAGGAATCAAAGAGAGTGAGTCTCCCCACTCTCCAGATAAAAATATATACCCCAAAGCCATGCCCCATTTCCAGTTTCCTCCAGCCACACCGTACCACTTCAATTAATCCCATCAGGGATTAATTCACTGATTGGGTTAAGACTCTTACAACCCAATCATTTCTCCTCTGAACCTTCCTGCATTGTCTCACATGTGAACTTTTGAGGGACACCTCACATCCAAACCATAACAGCAGTTATCCCCACTTGTTTTGCAGAGGAGTGGAATGCTAGCCCTCATTTTGTCACAGATCTGACAGTTGCTCTCTTAGTATCTCCCATGTGGAGGGCCCATAAAAGGAAACTACATATCTGGTGAAGATCTGTTTTGTTGTTGACACTTTATATAGGGTGATAAGAAATTAGCTTTTCTTATATTGCACTGAGGGACTCCAAACTGGTACATATTTTTGGTATGTTTATTGTATATTAAGAGTTTTCCAAATCTCATTTAAGGTTCTAGCCTGTGGAAACAATTTGAAGTAGTATTAGCAATAGCAGTAGTAATTTAATAATGATAATAATAATGATAAAATTTAAGTTTTATCAGAGTAGGGACCTTATCTTTTTACTCCCCTATCTATAGTGCTGAATTGGTACCTAGCAAATAGTATGTGTTTAGTGATAGTTGTTAAAAAGATGGATGGGCAAATGAATAACAAATGGTAACTGGAATTTATGAACTGTTATTTTTGTAGATATAGCATTAAGTGATTTAAGTAGATCATCTCATTACCTTCCAACAATGCACTAAAATATTTTCTGCTGCTTTGCCGTATCAAATTCATCATTGACTATAAGGAACAATTTTATTTCCAACTGCAGAAATGGAAGAAAACTGAACTAAATCACAATGCTTTCTTTTCATCTAAAAAATTTTATGCCTATCATTAGAACTATTTTAGATTCATTTAGATGTAATTTTAAAAATCGTATCCTTAATGTGTGTACCTTAAAAGAAAAATTTGTTCAAGGAATTCTGAAACAACTTGACATTCAGAGTCTGACTCTTGTGCATCTTTTTCCAACTGAGTCAGTTTTTATGTTTGTCCACACAATACTGACTCCATACCATTAAGACTGTTGACAATCTGTGGATTAAAGAGTCTTACTCTGCTCTTTATAGGCGTTTTTTCCAAGCTGCTGAAACCTATTTTGTAAGGATTGATGCTAAGCATTTATTTTTTTATCAGATGAAACATCACTATGAGTTAAGTAACTTTTAGCCAAAATCAGCAAAATATAAACCAAAATGTAAACAGTGGTTTTTCTTAGTGGTGGTTGGATTACAAATGATTCTTGTTTTCTTTATAATTGCCTATTTTCCAGAATTTCTTCACACATATACACAAACTTAAAACATGCCCTTTCTTCCACTGTGGAACCTGATCATATTTCATCTTCTGTAATCTCCTTTGGGATGTTTAGAAGTAGAGTTCATCACCCTGATGGTAATGCTGCCTTGGATCTGGAAGATCCCCTCAGTCTGCCCCTGGTGGGACCAAGTTCTCTGCTGACCTCCAGTGGCTAGGGGCTGCATGGCACTAAGCAAGAGGTGTTCTTATGCTGGTTTTTTTTTTTTCCCCTTTTTGATTTTTTTATTTATTTATTTATTTATTTTTTATTTGCTTATTGATTCATTGAACACAGCTATTGTTTCTCTGGTTGTACACAAAGTAGAGTCACATCATCTGTGCATTCATACATGTACACAGGGCAATGATGTCTGTCACACATTCTGTTATTATTCTTACCCCCCCACCCCAACCCCACCCCTCCCTTCCCTCTATGCTATCTATCCTTCCTCCATTCTTGCCACCCTTCCCCCCCGCATTATGCTGGGTTTTTTTGGGTTAGTGCAGGACTTTCAGACTCCCACTAGGATTTTTAAGAGAGAACTTTGTAATTGTCTTTGAATTAGGTAGAGCATTCTCCCATATTCTGAGTTATTCTTACCTGTCTTCCAAAGCAACTTGAGCCTGCCTTTTTGGAAATGGAGAAGCTCTTATAAGAACTGCACATTATGCTACATTAAGACAAAATACAAAGTAAAGAGTGCATGTGCATAGAACAGAATTTGGATGATAAAGTTAAGCCTGAATTCTGAGTAAACTTCTAGGCTTGCTTTTAATGTTTATATTTAGGGTTATATTTTTTTGTTGTTGTTTTTCTTGTGTGGGTTTTTGTTTGTTTTAGGGGTGTATGGTCCATAGGAAAATGTGCATAGGCAGCAATGTTCCTTGTCCTAGAATCAGGAGAATAGTAAGACCTTCCTGTTGAAATCATCTGCCTCTTTGTACTGACTGCCATGTATATAATCATAGCAGATGAAGAGCTTGAGGCAGTTTCCACATTTGGAACCTGCTGGGCATTAGTGAGGCAGGCAGGAAGCACCCATCAAAGAAAAGTAAGCGGTCATTGAAGCAAAAGTACATGCTTATTTTCCAATCAGGGAACTGTTAATCCTCTGAAATTTATAATTCCTCTGACATCCATTTTAGCATTTGATCTATCAGGTTATTAAAAACTCTATTTATTATACCCCTTAAGTAATTTTTTGTTATATTGTCAAAGTGTTACATTGTAATTATCATAAAATCACTTTTGTCCAAAGCCTATAAAAAGTCACCTTTATGTCTGATTTTTGATCAATGTTATTTTAAGGTTTTTACTGTCTAATCCACTAGTGGTCTTCAAATATTATTTAATCTTTTTTGTTCCATAACCATAATTTTAGGCAACCTAAATGTCATAATGTTTCAGTTTGAAAACAGACTCTTGTTATTTCTTCCAGGACCATTGTGGTAGTTTCCTTACTAGACTCCTGGTTCTCTGTTACTACCAGGTGAATATTTTGAAAGCCCAGCACTACCTTTATTCTCTAGCCTTATTTATTCTACTTCTGATTTATGCCTATTTGTTTTTGGCATACTACTTTTTCATTATGTCCACTAATTCACCAAATTTAGAAAGCTTAAAGTATTATTTTATCTCTGGCAGTGCCTCTGGCTATCCATTTTACACTGATCCTTAGACCATCGATGGAAAATAGATATTTCCTATTAGACTAGTTACTTTCCCTCTGGGTCCTTCTTTTTTTTTTTAGTTTGTTCTTTTTAGAAATACATGACCATACAGTCTTTTGACGTATAGAGTATAGCTTCCCATTCTTGTGGTTATACATAATGTGGAGTTACATTGGTTGTCTCTTCATATATGAACATAGGAAAGTTATGTCCGATTCATTCTACTGTCTTTCTTATTCTCATTCCCCCTCTCTTCCCTTTATTCCCCTTTGTCTAATCCAGTGAACTTCTAATCTTCCTCCCCCTCCTTATTTTGTGTTAGTGTCCACATATGAGAGAGCTTCTGAGTCCTTTCTGCCAAATCTTTTGGGGATTAAAAGTATTCTTGGCTTCTTATTGGCAAATTAGGCAAATTAACCAGCTCAGCTAGTTTAGCCTTACTAACACTGAATATGGACCTAAATTGGACGGAGTAGGCCTATTTTACATTCGTAGGTCTTCATATTATTAAATTTTAGGTTCTAAAATTATTATTATTACCAATATGAAAGGCAAAATGTCATTTGGTAGTTTTAATTTCTGACTTCCTGATTGCAGCTGAGCATGTTTTTGTGTTTATTGGCCATTTATGTTTCAAAAATTAAAAAATATAGTTAGTCCACTAATCCTTTTTGGGAGAGGGTGGGTTGTCTCAAAGAGAAGAGTGAATTATACACCCTTTATTTTCTATTTTTATTGCTGTCTTAATGAAGTTTCTAGAGAGTTCCACCCAAGTACCACCTCTTAACTTTTGACTCATAGTAGGATTGCATCAGATTTCTAAGTCCCTACTGCACATGATTTTACCCACAGATACCCAGGCAAAACACACAGGGAGGTTGCTGTTATAATGATTAAAATAACATGGTAAAGATCTAAAGGTAACTCCTGGTCACTTTGGTCCATGCTGACTGGTTCTAATTAGAACTTGTTTTTACAGATTTTTATGGTTGGTGGACTTTGCTTTTCATTATCCTTTCTTCCTGAGTCTTAGAATCTTTGGTCTGTGTGAAGGTTACAAAGGTCCCTCTCAAAGTAACTTCTGTTTTTCTTACTGGGAATAAGAAGTTTTGGGACTACATTCCTCAGTCCTGAGAATAGTCCTAAGGGTAACAGGTTGTCAAGAAATGTAACATCCTATTGACTTAAAGCAGAGCAAGGTCAGAATGACTTTAGGGAAATTGTTGTTTGTTTTGTTTTTAAGGAAAGCAAGTGGTCCAGTTTATGGAATTATTCCTTAACTTCCTGTTCCCACTGGTCATGTCTGTGTGCTATCTCTCATGACGTTGACTTCAAAAAACTAGTTGGAAGATGTTCCCTCCTTTCTGGAATAATTGTGTAAACTTAGAATTATTGGCGTCTTACATGTTTAACAGAATCTGCTAGTTAGTAAAGGTGTCTAGGAATGGAGTTGTGTGGGAGGTTTGAATTACAAATTCAGTTTCTTTAATAATTTTAGGACCATTTATATTTTCGATTTCTTCTAGTGTCAGTTTTGGCAAGTTATATTTTCATGGTAAATTTTCCATTTACATTTTTATACTTGTTGCCATTAAGTTATTGATAATAACTATCAGGGGGAGAAGCTTAGAAAGTGTGTACTTTATTTATTTATTTATTTATTTATTTATTTATTTATATTTTATTTTTGCAGTGCTAGGGATTGAACCCAGGGCCTTGTGCTTGCAAGGCAGGCACTCTACCAACTAAGCTATATCCTCAGCCCAGAAAGTATATTTTTGAAAGAGAAAAATACATTGAAAGTTTATGCTAAGCTGGGCATGGTGGCACATGTCTGTAATCCCATTTACTCAGGGGGCTAAGGCAGAAGGATCACAAGTTTGAGGCTAGCCTCAGCAACTTAGTGAGGCCCTAAGCAACTTACCGAGAGTGTCTCAAAATAAAAAGGGCTGGGGATGTAGCAGGGTTCAACTCCAGTACTAAAAAAAGAGTTCATGCTATAAGATACAGCTTCGTGGTAGAGCACTTGCCTACCATGTGCAAAGCCCTAGGTTTTAGTGCCAGTACTGCCTAAATAAATAAATAAATAAATAGAATTTTAAAAATCATGTGTTACTTTCAATAAAGATTAAATATTATAGATAGGATATTTAATCACCTTAGTTTTATTTATTTAAAACTTTAACAGATAACAGTGTATGTTTTTATTGTGTACAGCATGATGTTTTGAAGTTTGTACATTGTTGAATATTTAAATCGAGTTAATTAACAAATGTAGTATCTCCTGTAGTTACCAATTTTGTGTTAAGAACATATAATACCACCCTACTCTCTATACATTTTTCAAGAATTCAGTATGTATCATTAACTGTAGTCGCCTTACTGTATCTCAGCCTTCTGAAATTTGTTCTTCCTAACAGTAATTGTGTATCCTTCGACTAATATCTCCCCATTTTTCATTCCCCCATGGCCTCTGGTAATCACCATATACTCTCTATTTCTAGAAGATCAGCTTTTTAGATTCCATATGAGTGAAATCATGCAGTATTTCTCTTTCTGTGCCTAGTTTACTTCACATAATGCCCTCCAGGTCTATTCATGTTGTGATAGATGTCAGGATTTCATTTTTCTTTTAGTAGTTGAATAGTATTCAGTTGTGCATGTATATCACATTTTCTTTTTCTATTTATCTTCTGATGGACACTTAGACTGATTCCTTATCTTGACTTGTTGTGAATAGTGCTGCCATAAACATTGGAATATGGAACTCTTTTTGACATACTGATTTTATATCCCATGGATATATACCCAGTAGTAGGATTGCTGTATCATATGATAGTTCTATTTCTGGTCTTTAGAGGAACTTCTACACTGTTTTCTCTTATGATTCTAGTAATTTACTTACCTACCAACTGTGAAAGGGTTCCCTTTTCTTCACATCCTTCATCCTTGCCAATACTTGTTCTTTGTGTTTTTTTTTTTTTTTTTTTTTTGTACCAGAGATTTAACTCAGGGGTACTCAACCACTGAACCACATCCTCAGCCCCGCTATTTTGTATTTTTATTTAGAGACAGGGTCTCACTGAATTGTTTAGGGCATCCCTGTTTCTGAGGCTGACTTTGAACTCACGATCCACCTGCCTTAGCCTCCCAAGCCGCTGGGATTACAAGTATGCGCCACCACATCCAGCCTTTTTCTTTGTCTTTTTAATAGTAGTCATTCTAATTGAAGTGAGATGATATCTCATTGTGTGTGTGTGTGTGTGTGTGTGTGTGTGTGTGTGTGTTTTCCTTTTTTTTGTGGTACTAGGGATCCAAACTAGGGCTTTGCACATGCTAACAAGTTCTACCATTTAGCTACATCCCTAAGACCTCATGTGGGTTTTGATTTCCATTTCCCTAATAATTACTGATGTTGAACATTTTTCTCATATGCCTGTTGGCCATTTGTATATCTTCTTTAGATAAGTGTCTATTTAGATCTTTTGTACATTTTTGAATTATTTGTATTATTGCTATGCAGTTGTTTAAAGTCCTTATACACTGGATATTGACCCTTGTTGGATGTATAATTTGCAAATGTTTTCTCCCATTCTATAGGTTGTTGTTGTAGATTATTTCCTTTATTGTGTGGTAGCTTTTTAGTTTCAGGTAATCCCTTTTTTCTATTTTTGCTTCTGTTGTCTGTGCTTTTAAAGTTTTATTCCCCAAATTGTTGTCCAAACCAATGTCATAGAGTATTTCCTCAGTTTTGTGTTTTTCCCTCATATTGAAGATCTTAATTTTATTGGCATTAGCATAGTTGTTTATTTGCTTTATCTGTAACATGTGTATATGTTGTTTCAAAATAACATGTCAATATTAATTTAAAAATTAATTTTGTCTTAATGTTAAACATATCCAAGATTCCAAAGTCAAAACTATAAGACCAAAGTATAGCGGGAAAATCTAAATTTCTTCCCATTTTCTCTTGGTGTATTTTTAGAGGTTGGGGGAACAAATGTATAACTAAGTATATATATATATGTATGTATGTATGTAGATATAATCTCCATGTATATATGTGTGTATTTACATTTCTTCCCCTAGTTTCTTTTCCATGTTTCTTACTTAAAATATCTTTCCTTTACCTACTCTTCTGTACCTGGCTTTTTTACTTAATAGTGTATATTGAAGATTGCATTTGGCAACATACAGGGATCTTTTTTGTTCCTTTTTTTGACAGCCTAGTACTTCATTATTTAGGTACACCATACTTTATTCAACCAGTTTCCTATCCTATTGATGGAGATTTGAGGAAATAATAACTTTTAAAAAGATATTTTCTATTCCATAGACCATAGCTTTGTTGCATTGACCAGTACAACTACTTAACCTAATTTTAACAGCATTTTTATTTCAAACTTTTTTTATTTATACATCACTGCAAAAGTTCATTTTGTAATATGGTATGTGTCAATGTGTAGTGTTCTGGGGACTGAATGTATTTTTTTAATTGGGAAGATAAATTATTATTAAATTATTTTTAAGTTATTTCTCCAGGTGGTTTTAGCAAAGTAAGCCCAAATCTTGTGGCCTTTGCCTTATATAAATGCCTTATGTAACTTAAAAGCCTTTTATTTCTGATGGTATCATTTTCACCCCTCAATGTACTATGTTTAATTACGTTTAATTTCATTAATTTGTTGCTCAGGCAATGGGATTCATCATCTTTGAAACACCTCAAAGGCATTCTCATTATAATTTGTCAAGCTTATAGCTAATAGATCTAATAGTCATCTGCTTAAGGAATTACTAACTCCTAAATCAGATAGATTATTGTCTATGTTAAGTATGTGAAAATTAAAATGTATAAATATTTCAGATTTCTATGATTTGGTGAATAAAGCATTCTCCCAAATTTCATATAACCAGTGGTTTCCTTTGTTTACTCAAATTTGCCTTTTGTTTAAAGAATTTTAGTAATGTTGTCCCCTTCATAAATCCTCAGTGGCGTTTACCAGAGTTGTTATGTGATCTTAATTACATAGTCTTTTCTTCAACCCTTCTGAGAATTGGTATTCATCCACACCCTCTAATATGCCTTTAGTATTTTCTCATTGCTTATCCTGGAGAGAATGAAATGCAGCCTTGACATAGCAAAATATTCTAAGTATTTTACTCTTCCTAGGCAATGCAGAGACATTAGTAGACATTTGATCTAATTTACCTCCTGTTTTCCTCTCCTCTGTAGCCATATATGCTGTGTTATCATTGTCATGTTTATGTCAAACCCCACAAGGCATAATTGCTATTTTTTATACTCTGATATCATATACTATACTTACTGTGCCATGCATTTGTATTATCTCATTTAATTCTTAAAACAACCTTATGTGATAAAATTATGCTTATATATTAAAAACTAGGGCATAGAGAGCTTATGAAATTTAAGTTCTCACAGCCAGTAAGTAGGAAATTTGAGATGTAAACCCAGGCAATATGAGTCCAGAACCTGTCCTCTTAACCAGTATAAACAAAAGTCATGATTATTATTTTTTTCCCTTTCTCAGAATGACATGAACCAAAAAGATCTTGTTTAAGTAATTGTAAGATATTTGACTATTGAACTAATGGGCTCACCCTGACCAAGTAAGAGGTAATGTTAATTTTTCTTATTGTTCTTCTAGCTGATATAGCCCAGAGATATAGGATAAGCAAATACCCAACCCTCAAATTGTTTCGTAATGGGATGATGATGAAGAGAGAATACAGGGGTCAACGATCAGTGAAAGCCCTTGCAGATTACATCAGGCAACAAAAAAGTGACCCCATTCAAGAAATTCAGGACTTAGCAGAAATCACCACTCTTGATGTAAGTTAACTTTTGCTAGATCAAATGAACAGTTAATTGATGTAAACAAATTCTAATGCAAACAAAGGATCTGGATAGTCTCTTATAGTTCATTGCAATGAATTTGATATGTACATACTTAGTGGGTTGAATTTTTCTTGAATTGATTCTCAAGAAAAATGCTAATGGTTTACTGAACTTTGGATAAAGCATATAGCGTACAGTAAAGTTGCTGTAATTTGAATTAATTGCGGGCAATGGGATAGAAATTAAAATCAAACATATATAACCAAAGTTACCATATTTTTCTTAGTGGAGACCTTCAGGTTATCTGCTTTAATTACTCCTTCGTCAGCTCTTTCTGTAAGGTTTAGTGTCCTCTGGAATAGCCCCCTCTTTGCGAAATCCTTTCTTTGAACACTAAATAGTGTTTTAAAAATAGTATACAACAAACAGAAGAAAAAGAATGGAGTTTGGACTTTATCACAGTTACTGATCATCTCTACCAACTTTGAAATTTGATTTTATTCTACCTATAAACTAATAACTTAGTCACTATTTCATGGATGCTGTCAGAAGACTGAAGACTCCTGGGTCATAGACAAAGGACTTTATTATTCACATCACAGTAAACATTATGAGCATGTTTGTATTTGTTTCCTTTTCCCCAAATCCTATAGAAGTAGCACAAAAGATCCAGATGGATAGCTACACATTCCAAGAGGGAAACTCCCCATTTCAGAGCAAACTTTTTGAAACTGAGCTTTTTGTCCTGGATGAAGACATTACCTCATACTCAGTGTTGCTCTCTGCAGGCACAGCCCTGAGAAATGGTCTGGATATAGAGTAGTTAGGATCTTTAATTGTGGCATATGTAGTAAGATGTTTAGGAGTGTGAAAGACCTGTGGAGGAGTTTCTGTCAGCAGTCACAGGTTATGAGTTGATGTGCTGTTTTAGAATTAGTCACCTTATTTAGGAAAAGAATGTCACTGTTTAAATAGTCTTATTTCTTGAATATTTAAAATAAAATGCTGCTGGGCATGATGGCTTATTCTTACAAGTCCAGTAATTTAGAGACTGGGCAGGAGGATCACAAGTTCAAGGCCAGCCTTGGCAACTAAGCAAGACCCTTTCTCAAAATAAAAAAGGACTGGGGATATAACTCAGCTGTAGAGTGCCCTGGATTCAATCCCCGTTGCCACTAAAATAAACAAACAAAAGGTAAAATGCTAGACAGAAGTGTTTATAACTACATTTTATTGTAGTTAAGGTTGTTTACAACCCAATGTAATTTTTAAAAGTTTTGGATTAGGTGTTAAAAGCTAAATATGCATAACTTCAGTTAAGACAACTGGAACTGTTTGGGTATCAGAATAATGGGGAAATGAAATAGCTTGCCTAAAGAACTATATTTTTTGCAAAATAATCAGATACTTTATTTTACAGCGCAGCAAAAGAAATATCATTGGATATTTTGAACAAAAGGATTCAGACAACTACAGAATTTTTGAAAGAGTAGCAAGTATTTTGCATGATGATTGTGCCTTCCTTTCTGCATTTGGGTAAGTATTTTAATTGAGAGTGTATTAGTGGATCAGCTTGGCTGCCATGTTAAGTTCTTGATGTGTTTGGTCACTTTCTGAAGATGACATCTCCAAAGATTATCTTGGTCCTCTTAAAGTCACTATCAGTCATTATACCTATCTCTAAATTCTTTTTAAGGGTTTAAAAGTCTCTTTATTTTTCTTTTATAATATCTGTTTACATTGTGGGTAAGAGGAATGGACCAATTAACAGTGAAATTATTCCTGCTTTTATTGAGCTCATTTACTGCACTTACCCTATGGCAAAATGGCAACATGTGATAACAGACTGAAGGGACATACTGTTCTCATTGACGAGCATGGGGTTCATTGTCTTTGCTCATCTGTCTCTCTACTACCTTTTCTTATATTTTCTTGTCTTAGAGGAACAAGTCTTAACTTTTTTTTACTTATTTTTAAATTTTTTATCCTGGTGGTCAAAATCAGGGCCATTATATGCTAAGCACATGCTCTCGTACTGAACTACACCCCCAACCCAGCAATTCTAAGGCTAGCCTCTTCACTGGTGTCCTTGTAACTATCCCTCTGGGGCTCTGATCATCAGTTGTCCCTGCTTTGTTGTGTTTTCACCCTGTCCTTTTTCATGAACTGCTTTTCTTCTTTGAAAACATACTTCTCTCTTTCCTGCCCACTACTTTTCTCTCTTGAACTGTGGTCTCATCTCTTTCTTTTCATTCCCACATTTTTCAAAGATTAGTTTATGCTGGTGAAAGAAAAAAAAAAAAAAACTTTGACCTCTTGGAAGCTGACTTTTACTTCCATCTCTCCATGAAACTTGTCTCTGCTCAGTCACAGAATGACTCCTTAATCACCAAATTCAGTGACCTTTTTTCATTCTTAATCCTTTCCAGTTCTCTGAAGGATATGACACTCACCCTTTTCTTTCTCTGCTATGTCAGCACTTTACATTGAATCCCTCTGATTGCTCCGTACCTTTCTGATATTTCTTTTTTTTTTATTTTTTATTTTTATTTTTAAAATTATTTATTTATTTTTTATTCTTTTTCTTTTCTGATATTTCTGACGTATTTCTTTTTTGTTCTTTTTCTCTCCAAATGATCATAGTTCTCTCCTTGACTCTCTCTTCTCATTGGTGGTTATCTCAAGCATCCTTTGACTTTCATATAGTTCTTTTTTATATTTGACCCATAACTGTTAGGCTCAATTACAATAGCTGTTTTGAATAGGGCCCAGATTCTGGCTCAGTATATATTCTTCATATTATGACTTTTATCTCTGTGCTTGCTTTCATGGTTTTGTAGATTTTGTTTGTGTGTATGTTTTGTTTTTTCATGTTTTTTTTTTAAAGATCATTGTAAGAGTGATCTTCACTGTATAGAGTGAACCCTCTGTACTTCAGTGCTTTTGACATCACTGCTCTCCAGCAGCACATGCCTCCTTGCTATTTCTCAGATTCTGCAAGCTCACTTGTACCACAGAGCCTTTGCCCTTGCTGCTCCTCTATCTGGAAGTGCTTCTCTGAGAGGTCCTTGCCTGATAACCTTAGGTAGAGTAGCATGATCATTATTCAACTTGTCTTTTTTTGTTTGTTTGTTTTGGTGCCAGGTATTGAACCCAGGTGCACTTAACCACTAAGCCACATTCCCAGTCCTTGTTATTTTCTATTTTGATACAAGGTCTCACTAAGTTGCTGAGACTGGCTTTGAACTCATGATTCTACTGCTTCAGCCTCCTGAGTTGCTGGGATAACAGGAACCGCGCCTGGTCAACTTGTCATCCTTTACCTACTTAGTCCACTTATTTTTCTTCATAGCACTCTTTTTTAACCACCCAAGATAAATATGTCTACTCATTAAGACCAAGAGATAAATATGTCTATTCATTAAAACTCTATGAGGAGTGAGGGTTTTGTAGATTTTATTCACAGCTATATATCCAGTGATGATATTGTACCTTGTACAAAGGAAGCACCTAGTAAATAATTATATAATAGATGAACTGTGCTCTTTCTTTCCCTTCTCACTGTCAGTATAGGTTAATACCCTTTTCCCCTATCTCCTAGACTACTTTAGTCAGAAACTAGAGATAAGGGTTGGGGATATAGCTTAGTTGGTAGAGTGCCTGCCTTGCAAGCATGAGGTCCTGGGTTCAATCCCCAGCACTGCAAAAAAAAAAAAGAAAAAAAAGAAAGTAGAGATAAATTATTGTTTAATCCTAAAATAATTTAGAAATTAAGTGTTACCATTTGACTTAGTATTTACTGTAGAATTCTCTCCTATAGTTTTAGATGTTTGAATGTTCCTAGAATCATAGAACTTCAGAATAGAAAGGAACTTTGAAGCATCATCTTTTGCCAATCCAAATGTTTCAAAATGAAGGCAGAACCACAGAAGCCTAAAGTCACACAGGCATTTATTGGCAGAACTGGGATTGAGAGCCCCTGACTCTTAGGCTCTGACTCACATACCTGTATGTGCCAGGTACTATATGCAAGGCACAGGAAACAACAGTGGACAAACTTTTAAAAATTGCTTTGTTATGAAACTTTATTTTCAAGATATAGATTACTTTATTTTTTAATTTATTTTTTTAGTTGTAGATGAACACAATGACTTTATTTTTATTTATTTACTTTTATGTGGTGCTGAGGATCAAAGCCAGTGTCTCACATGTGCTAGGCAAGCACACTACCACTGAGCCACAACCCCAGCCCCAGATTACTTTGCCATCTGTTGTAGACCTATTTTTTAAAGTAAGGAGTAGAAAATTGGCTAACTTGTAAGCAAATAACATATATTTGTTTTATTAGTCTGTGTGACCAAATTAATATCCTTGATTCATAGTTAATAAACAGTCTTGTGTCAGAACAGCTTTAGTGCTAAAACTGCCAGTCCAAATGTATAAACTGCTAGCCATAAAAACAGCTAAAATTTTCCTTTAAAAAATCTGCCTCAGATTAAATTTTTCCTTTAAATGTATACTTTTCTTGGTATTGCACAGTCTTATAAATGAGAAAGATGGTGGACAGGTATATAGTTCAGGTCTTTATAGTTCATGGATTACAAAATAACCAGCCTATTCTGTTTTATTCAGGTGTCTTACTGGTAGTATGTTTCTTTAAAAAATGTTATTACTGTTTCTTCTTTCCTGTTAGGGATGTTTCAAAACCAGAAAGATACAGTGGAGACAACATAATCTACAAACCACCAGGGGTAAGTTGCTATTTCTTAGTGTGTAAATACATCTGAGGTATAACCTATAGTTTTAGATGTTTGAATGTTCCTAGAATCATAGAACTTCAGAATAGAAAGGAACTTTGAAGCATTATCTTTTGCCAATCCAAATGTTTCAAAATGAAGGCACAACCACAGAAGCCTAAAGTCACACAGGCATTTATTGGCAGAACTAGGATTAGAGAGCCCCTGACTCTTAGGCCTTTTCCTTTCCTCTGTTTTGTATTTACTCTTAGAGCCAAATTCATATGCTTCAGTGGTCCAAGATTATCACTGTTAGCTGTATTATACTGGCCAAGTTACCAGATCTTTTAGGGTCTAAATTAATCTGGCTAGATAATAAGGAACAGCTAGGTTGTTCTAACCCTTGGCTAAGAAGTTTTAAATATGTCTAAATGTAGAAGTTGCTGCTTAGGCCAAGTAATGGTAGCCACAAATGAAAAGAAAGAATTATAGTTTGTTATGTCAAATTGACGTAAAGGTCTGTCATTGCATTTTTTTTTTAACACACATACAAATAGAAATCTTTGACCATTTTTTCATTTTGTAGTTTTCATTTCAATGTTGTTTGCAATATTTTGACATTGAAATTTAAAATTTTTATTTAGACAGTTTTTTATTGTTGTTTCTAGCTTAGAAAACTTATTTCCTATTCTGAATACAGGATGGGAATTGGTGTTTTAGTCTATTTTCTGTTGATATAACAAAATGCCTGAGGCTAACAAAGAGGTTTATTTAGCTCACAGTTTTAGAGGCTAGAGGTTCAAGATTAGGTAGCCCCATCAGTTTAGCCTTTTGGTGAGGGCCCTTTGGCTTTGTCACACGGTGGTAAAGGAGCAGAAAAGGGAACAACCATCTGATAAAGGAGTTTTATGGTGAGACTAGAAACCAGAGACTGGTTGCTCTTTTTATAACAACTTCTCTCATAAAATCTAAACAGAATCCTGGAATACTACGTTAATTTCTTCCTAGGGCAGTATCCCCAATGACCTAATTACCTTCTATCATTCCACCTGTTAAAAGGTTCTATCACCTCTCATATTGAAGCACAGGACCAAAGTTCTATTACTCAAAACTCTTGGGTCATACTCAAACCATATTCCAACCATGGCAGATGGATATTTGCCTGTATTTTCAGCAAATTCATTTCTTTAACAATAGCTTATGTAGTATCATCATCAAATTATCAAAAACCAATATCTCCCAGTGTAACATGGTCCTTAAGAGCCAGGACTGGGTCTGGTATTAGACTATCTGGGTTCAAAATCAAATCTGCCACCTTCCAGGTATATTCTTCTGGAAAAGTTTCTTAGCTTCTCTGTGCTTCTATTTTTTTTTCGTAAATAGGGGATGGTAATACTTGCCATGTAGTATTATTTGGAGGATTTAAATGAATCAGCACATTTTAAATTCCTAAAATAGTGCTCGATATAGTAATGTTATTCAACTAATATTGGTAATTATTTTTGTCATAATTTTAGACAATTCATAAAGATTGATTTTGAATGAATATGGAAACAAATCTATAGGTAATTAATGTTAGAGATACCCATGCCTTACATCTTTTCTTTTTGAAGGCTTTTTCACTGTACAAATTTTCTTCTTAGCATTTTTAACTTTAAGGAATAGCTTAATTTATTCATATGGATAATTTTTCCTTTCAAAATGCCTGCCTGCCTGCCTTTGGTGAAGATACTTATAGTTAGTTAACTTAAATGCAAGGGAAAGCAGGAGGTTTATATGTCGTAGCTTATATTATCAAGTTCTTGATAATCACAGGATTATCTTTTTTAACTATCTGTTACCTTCTTTCTCAGAAGTTCTGTTTTATGTTTCTATCTCCTGTAGATTTTCTGGGTTCATATGTGAATTTTAAAATGTGTTTTTGTCAGCACAGATTAGACTTATTTGATTTGTTTAATTTTCTCCCTCTTTTTATAACAGCATTCTGCTCCAGATATGGTGTACTTGGGATCTATGACACATTTTGACCTGACTTACAATTGGATTCAAGATAAATGTGTTCCTCTTGTCCGAGAGATAACATTTGAAAATGGAGAGGTATAGGATTTTGTGTGTGTGTGTGTGTGTGTGAAATATGTGTGAAAGAACAAATTTCCTCTACCCATGTGCTATTTTAACACAGTTTCCAGTTGTAAAAATCACCAATCCCACCTACTTGGGAGGCTGAGGCAGGAGGATCGTGAGTTCAAAGCCAGCCTCAGCAATGGCGAGGTTCGAAGCAACTCAGTAAGCCCCTGTCTCTAAATAAAATAGAAAATAGGGCTGGGGATGTGGCTCAGTGGTATAGTGCCTGAGTTCAATCCCTGGTACCCCCGACCCCCGGTGCCCAAAAAAGAAAAAAATCACAAAGTGAACACATAACAAATGTGAACAAATAACATCATAGTTATTTCTATAACATAGGCAAGTGATTCATCACCTTTGCTCTCCCAGAACCCCTCTGTTGCATTTCCAGTAATGAGTAATTCACTGTAGCCTTGAAAATGGGTTTGGAAATATTTGGATGGCTCTGATATCTACCCATTAGTTGAGGGTTCTTGTTAAAGTATGGCTTTAGAAGCAATACTTTGTGGATTTGAGTTTCAGTGAATATCCTTTACCATTAAAAGGTTTTTTTCTGGTTCCTGTTGAAAGAGAAATAGAAACAATTGAATTGTTGTTCTTCATCTTACATTTTGATCTTATCCTTGATTTTGAAAGAGAGGGTAGATTAGACTTTCATTGGTTTATCATATAGTTTATCAAATGAATGTCCCTGGTTCTTTTCTCAGTTCTGTAGTCCTCATATATATTTTAGCTGAATTACTTACATTTTTTTATTGTACTTGCTCATGTAGTCATCAGAGGCTCAAAAATTTCTATATTATTATTTTTTTTCTTTTTTTTTCAGTTCTTATAGGAGTTGTTTCAAACACAGAATTTAAAGATTTAAACCGGGGAGAGTCTTAAACAGTGTCTCCCCTTTCCTCATGTGGTAGTTGGCACATTTAATAATTCTTGAGATTTATTGTATGTTGTAACTAACCATTTATAAATCACTTAAAGATCTGCTTCATTAAACTGGTTGTTTTAATATCCTGAATCTTATAGTATTTGTGTGGCAAAGAAAATGCTAGTGTGGGCACAGGGAAAGTAGGAAGCTAAAGAAGTGTAAATTATCAGCTATTATGTAAATATTTGACTTTAGCAAATTAATTAACATTTTCCAACTACTAATCTATTGTTCATCCATACTTTTCTTGAGTCTAATAAAATGGTAGGTGTGCTTTTACTTTTAATTTCCTGGCTCTTAAATTTCCTCAGAAGTAACTGCTGAGTCTTCTTTCCAAATTTATTCAGTAACATTAGTTTTTCCATTTTTTATTCTATGTTAATTGCATATTATTGTGTACAAAAATCAGTGAGCAAAAAAAGGCAAAATAAGATTGTCTTTAAGGGACTTTCAATCCAATATTCTGTGTGTACAGATAAAATATCTAAATGCATGCCCTGTGCCATGTAATATCACTGAGAAAATGTTCTTGGAGTTTAGAGGAGAGCATTCATTTCTACCTTTAGAGATGGGCAGAATCCAGGAATGCCTACAAGAAGAGGCATTTTAGCCTTGAAATGAAGTGCTAAAGGAAATGGAGGATTAGGAGGAGGGGTTGAAGAGGAAGGGACTGTCCCTTAATTTGTTTAAGGTGCTGATTAGACTGATATGGAGATATTAAGCATGTAGTTGGAAATCTAGGCTTGGATTCTGGATTGCAGCTGGGCTTTTATATAGCTAAGGGACCAGTTAGAGCTGGTGATTGAAACTGTTGAACTAAGTGAGGTTGCTTAGGCTAGAGCAGAGAAGTCTAAAGACAGAAACCATGGGGAGTAGCATCAGTTAATAGTAGGAGAGAGAAAAAATGTGATCCGAAGAGATAAAAGATGAGAAAGAAGACATTTTAAATCACCTTACCAAAAGATGAATGTGATGCCACAGCCTGGGGGACATGAAAATGGGGAGTGACTGCTAACAGGTACAGGGTTTTCATTTTTGAAGCTATAACAATGGTATGGAATTAGTGGTGATGTTTGCACAGCCTTGTAAATATAATAACCACCAAACTGTACACTTAAAAATGGTGAATTTTATCATATGTAAATCATATCTTGATTCAAATAAAAGATAAAGGTGGCAAGAAATTTAATAATTTATGTCCTGTGTATAAGTGAAACAGACTTAAACATGGGATAGGAACCAGAAGAAAACATTTGTCTTAGAAGATAGTCCCAGTTTGTCTTTTTAGGATAATGTGCATTTTTGCTTTATGCCTAAGCAGTTCCTAAATTAGAAAGATTCTCAAAAGGATAGCTAATGGAAATAATTGTGTTATGAGTCCTTTTTTGAAATTCATGAGTCAGAACTTAGCACTCGTTAGGGAGAATAAATGATTAAAATTCTTTTTGCCCATCATATTTGTATTTTCCACTAACAATAAAAATTTGTATTTTGTGTGTTTGTGTGTGTGCATGTGTATGTTTGTGTATATAAAGAGAGGGAGGTTTGTGAAAAATACACATATGTAGGGGTAGGTATTTGTTAATAATGTTGATAAATTGTGTATTGGTTGAAAACTGACTTTATTATGGGTTGTTTTTTACTCTAAATAAAACACTGTTTGATTTTGGGTGGTTCTTATGTAAGTGGAATGTCTTTTTTGTAATAAACTTTAGAATAAGTTTGCTTATTTATTGCTTATACACTCAGTTTTTCAGTTTTGCCTGTGAAGAATGGAAAAATATATCATGTTTACTCCTAAATTAACACCATGATAAAGAATCAGCATAGTTTTCTCTTTGGTCAACTCCAAATGCTACAGCCTCAGTTGGGTGCTCCCTAATACCTCACATGCAGTACTAGCTAACGGATCAGCCCAGGGAGATGGATGAGTTTCTGCAACAGAGCAGGGCAAGTGGGTCCTGAGTGTGTGGGTACTTGGGGTGGAGAGGGTGTGAATTCATTCTTCCTTTAAGGCTTATATTTATTTACACCTTTAGACTTTACCCCCCTGGAATGTTGCAACTATTTTGCGACATGGGTTGGGTGGACAATTTTTCCCACCAAGAAAATAGCTGGAACTGAATGGAGTGGCCCCATAATTCTCATCGAATGCTTCTCTTTGCAGGAATTGACAGAAGAAGGGCTGCCTTTTCTCATACTCTTCCACATGAAAGAGGATACAGAAAGTTTAGAAATATTCCAGAATGAAGTAGCCCGGCAATTAATAAGTGAAAAAGGTAGACAGATTAAGGTGTTTATTTTCATTCTTTCTTTCTCTTTTTTTCTCCCATTACATTCATTTCAACATAAAAATTTGGGTTAAAAGCTTAACAAGTGTTGGGTGGCACAATGGTGTACCCGTTTATGTTTCCTGTTTATTTTAGAAAAATCAAAGAACTTGAAAAGGTTCTTCGGGGTTATGGATTAACAATATTAGTTTACTTTTTCCCTGTGGCTGGATGCTTATCTAACATGTTTTCTAATACACAGTCCCAGAGATACTGCTGATTCACATTAATTTCTCAATGGAAGAAAGTTGAGTAGCTGTCTGGATTTTTCTAAACTATCTTAACAGAATTTGAGGCATCAACAGCTTCCCTTCTGTGGTTAGGGAAGAAAGTCAAATAAAATAAACTAACAGCATTATATGGAGCTACCCATTTTAGTTACTTAGTAAATATTTTGAGGTTGAATTAAAAATCTGCTAGTAGGGGCTGTAAGGAGCTGGAATGAAGAGGATATCTTGGGAACAGCTCATATATGTTTTTAGGAACTCCCTGCCCAGACCTGAGTAACCTTCAGAGCTGATGATTGCCCACTCAAGGAAAATAAAAAGTTCACTATAATATTTGAATTTGAGTTTTAAAAATTATTTCTAAGGAAATTATACTTTCTACCTGAAAATTAGAATTAAAATCCTCTCTCTTTTTTAAATGTTCTAATATTTAGATTTTAGTTTTTCAGATCCATGTTACTCAAAAGAATATTATTTTTTCTTTGTTATGTCATTTTTTGTGAGTTTTTAATCATAAGAGAATACAATGAAAAAATTCTAATCTATTGAAATTTTATTTCTTTTAAAGGTACAATAAACTTTTTACATGCGGATTGTGACAAATTTAGACATCCTCTTCTGCATATACAGAAAACTCCAGCAGATTGTCCTGTAATAGCTATTGACAGCTTTAGGCACATGTATGTTTTTGGAGACTTTCAGGATGTATTGTGAGTATTTGCACCTTTGTTTTTTAAAATTACTCATATGTGTCTCAAAATTGAATTTAAAACAATTGTTTCAATAATTTCAAACAATCCCATGTTGTAACAGCAATATTTTGTTAATTGGAAGTTGAAGTGAGTGAACTTCTTTTCACTATATAGCTTGGCATAATTAACTATGCGAATTATGATAGATCCTTGTAGAAGGACCAATATTAGATATTGGGATTTGTAATTAATGTTTGGGTGATTGGTGATTAATTCTTTGGAATTAATCTCTGAAAGAAAATGTGTATTCTATGAGAAATTAGCTTTGCATTGAGTTTGGCACATATCACGGAAAACAGGTTATAATCCTAGGTCAGGTTAAAGGACATTGGTAATATTGCTAGTCACTTGTGACTCTACCTAGCTAGAACTTTAGGGGGATGTGTGTGTATCACAATTTTGCTATCATTAGGTAATTCTAATGGCATACAGCTATGAACCTTTCCAAGAATAGATAAACCTTCTAGTTTTGTTCTCAGATATTCATAGTATTAGTAAACATGTAAGCCTTTTACAGATACTGAATTTTTATCACCTTTCAGAGACATTAAAGACAATGATTAAAAGTGGAAGTATTTCTTCTTTTAATTATTTTTATTTTTATTTAAAAAATTCTTTTGTAGTTGTAGATGGGCAGAATGCCATTATTTTATTTATTTTTATGTGGTGCTAAGGATTGAAACCAGTGCCTCACATGTGCTAGGCAAGTGCTCTGCCACTGAGCCACAGCCCTAGCCCAGAAGAATTTCTTAATATATAAAAAATGTAAGCCATCAGCCTAGACTTTCTGCATTAAAATTTCATTTAAATGTCCTTTTTTTTAAATCTCAAAAGTCTAAATTGCACGGAGAGGATTTTTAAGTCCTTTCTCAGAATGAATCACCTCACATACTTCTAAACATTTCAATAGAGATGTGATTATTAAACCTTCTAGTTTTATAAGAAGATTTTCAGACCTAAAACTGTATAGGAGATTTTCAGACCTAAAACTGTATAGGAGGCCAGCAATTGAGTCTTGACTTTGGCAAGTCACTAAGCTTCTCTGTTCTGGTTTCTTTGTACCTAAAATATGGTTGATGATACCACCTCCCTGGACAGATTGTTTTTGAAAATTAATGAGAGGCAGTGGTTGTGTTATAAACCATGAAGTCATGAGAAATCTTACTTGCACTTGCTTTATCTATACTCAGAGAGAGAATACTTGTGTTATAAACCAGTATCATATCTTAGTTGACTTTTTAACCTACATTCAAAAGAATAAGTTTAGCCTATTAATTCACTAAATATTTATCTAGGTCTTCTATATGACAGCCATTGTGCTGGGAACCAAGGACTTAAAGTTTACTAAGACGGATCTACTGAAGCCTGGGGTTGGCCTAGTGCTAGGGCTGGTGAGGAACCTTATCTGTCAGGACTATTCTGCAGCGTAGGATAGTGGATGCCGGCCTGTTGCCAGGAACCACTGGGGCTGACTTGTAGCCTGGGTCAGCTGATGCTGGCATATAGGTTAGGTCCAAAAGGATGGCCCAAGTCCTGGAGAACAGCCTGAAACCTGGGTCTTCAGGGGCAGTCTTGAACTCAGATCAATGGGGGCTGGTCCAGCACTGAAATCTAATGGGATAACTCTGGATGTGGGAGTCAACCAGTGCTGGGGCCTTTCCAGAACCTGAAGCTGCTTGGGTTGACCTGGCACTGGGGCAGAGACATACCTGGAGCTTGGTCCCTCAAGGTTAGCTGAGTGTGCCAGGCGTACCTGTAATGTCAATTTGCAAGGATAAATAAAGCCTTACTTCTTCACATGTGCAGACATCAGCATAATGCAACAGGAAATGTGAAGAACCAAGTCAACAAGAAGTATGGGAAATCAGCTAAAGAATGTAATAATCTCCCAGTTTTAACCCCAAAGAAAGAGAGCTGTATGAACTCCCTGACAAAGAATTGTTTTAAGGAGGCTCAGTAAACTTCAGGAGAATAACAGAGAAACAATTTAGTGAAATTCAGAAAACAGAGACCAAATTGAGAAAATTAACAGAGACTAAAATTACATATGTTAAGAAAAAATTAGCCAAGCATGCTGGTGTACACCTGTAATCCCAGAGATTAGGGAGGCTTGAGGCAAGAGGATCACAAGTTCAAAGCCAGTCTCAGTAACATAGCAAGGCCCTAAGCAATTTAGCGAGACCTTGTCTCTAAAACTAACTAACCAAATAAATAAATAAATAAATAAATAAGAAAGACTGGGGATGTGACTTAGAGGTTAAGTGCTCCTGGGTTGAATCCCTGGTAAGAAAGAAAGGAAACAAGGAAAGAAAGAGAGAAGGAGATAGGCAGAAATTCTGGAGCTGAAGAACACACACACGCAAAAAAAACCTCTAATACACCCTAATGTTTCATCTCAAGGAACTACATAAAGAAGAAAAACCTAAGCCCAAAGTTTTAAAAGGAGAAAATAATAAAGATCAAGGCAGAAATAAATGAAATAGAGACTACAAAAATAATTGAAAAGATTAATGAAAGCAAGACTTGGAGTTTTGAAAAGATAAACAAAATTGAAAAGCCTTTAGCTAAACTAAGAGTGAAGATTCAAATAAATGAAATTACAGATGGAAAGAGGAGATATTAAAAATGATACTATAGAAATACTATGGAGAAGAGACTACTGGGAGCAATTTTGTGCCAACAAATTGATAATTTAGAAGAAACTGATGAATTTCTGTATGCATAGAACCTACCAAGTCTGAATCATAAAGAAATAGAAAATCTTAACACATCAATAAGAAATAAGGAGATTGAATCAGTAATAAAAAGTCTCCCATCCAAGAAAAGCCCTGAACCTGATGGATTTGTCAATGAGTGCTACAGATATTTAAAGAACTAATACCAGTCCTCCCCAAACTCTACCCAAAAATTGAAGAAGGGAGATACTTCACATCTCATTTTACAAGGTTATCATTATCCTGATAACCAATATCAGGCATAGACACTAGAAAAAAATTACAAGGTAATATTCTTGATGAATATAGATATAAAATCCTTAACCAGATAGGAACAAACAAGAGAGCCCAGCAATAAATTTGCTCATTTATGGTTAATTGATTTTCAACAAAGGTACCAAGAACACAATAGTGAGGAAAGGACCATCTGTTCAATAATGGTGCTGGGAAACTTTGGGAAAAACTGAGTATCCACACTGCAGAAGAATGAAATTAGACCCTCATTTTGTACAATACACAGACATCAAATCAAAATGGATTAAAGGTGAACTTAAAGCCTGAAACTGTAAAACCATTTGAAGAAAATGTTGGGGGGAGCTTCATAAGATTTTGTGGATATGACCCCAAAAGCACAGAGAGCAAAAGTAAAAAGAAACAAATTGAATCACATTAAACTAAAAAACATGCACAGTAAAGGAATAGCTTAATTGAAAATGGGCAAAGGGTCTGACTTTATTTTTTACCAGGGATTGAATCCAGGATTGATTAACCACAGAGCCATATCCCCAGCCCTTTTTAAATGTTTTAAGCCAGGGTCTCACTAAGTGCTTAGGGCCTTGCTAAGTTCCTGAAGTTGGACTTGAACTTGGACTCCTCCTGCTTCAGCCTCCTGAGTCACTGGGATTACAGGCAGGTGCCACCACACCTGGTTTATATTTGAAGTTTTTTTTTTTTTTTTTTAAATAAATTACTTTTTAAATTTCTCCCTTAGATGTCTGATTTCCCTTTCTAGGCATTGTTCCCTTGAACATTATTTTAAATTGTGAGGAGGTACATGCTGTGTGAGCTGCAAATTAAACCTATGTGAATAGTTGTTAAAATCAAATAAAACATGTAGTAAATTGAGGCTGACACATTTAATGGTTTTTATAATAGTTATTGTGCTGCATGGTAATTAAGGCTTAAGTGATAAGCAGTTTCCATCAATTACGGTAATTACTATTACCTTTACTTAGTAACTCAGAATATCTGGGGTCATCTAGAAGAAAGTATGATTGTGGTAAAAGAGAAGTGGATTTATGGAGCATAGTCTCCTCCCTTGACAGAGGTGGACATTGGGAGATAGAGGTTACCATTGTTCTGTTTACCTCTTCCTTATTTCAGAGAAATTAGGCTCAGTGAAGTAAAGCAACTTGTAAGGCTTCACAACTAATTAGTAACAAAGCAAGAATTCAGAGAGTATAATATTGAATCCCAAAGTCCCAAACCTATAACACTATATGAAAACAGTGACATTTTCAGCACCTGTAAAAGGCAGTGGCAGTATGCATATGAAAGAAATTTGAAAAGCCACTGCTTATTAGTATCTGGAACTAGATCACAGCTCTATGAATCCTTGTTTTGTTTTGTATTGTTTGAACAGATTGGTTTCCTGCCAAATCTAAATGAATAGATTTTATATGGAGATAGGAAAAGATGGGGGATAATTTCTGAACCTATGGACAGGACTTGGAATGTTCTCTAGCCCTCAGAGAAGAGTAAATGATGGGACATAGCGTGAAACTGTTGAAGAACTTCAAAAAACCATCTTAAAAATATGGCCAAACAGCTAAAGTTCTTAACTGTTTTTGGAGTCTAAGTGATGGGAGCAAAAGCAGCAGGACAGATTCCAAGTCATTTCTGGGAAGATTTTTGTTACTGTCAGAACCATCTCAAAATGTAATAGGTTACTCTAATGATAATGAGTTCCTTACCTCTGGGCTGTAGGTCATTTCTCCCAATTTACTGAATCACTGAAAATATTCTCATAATTCTTCAAACTAATCAGTCTGGGAAGTTTGCTGCAGCTTATTGGCTATATTAATGGCAGCAGGGGTTTGTGGTGAGCACGTCGGCAAAGGGCAGCAAAATTAAAATGAAGTGGTAGGAGACAGGTATCTTACTGTCTTAGTCAGCTAATTTGCTGCTGTGACTAAAGGATCTGACCACAACAATTTTAAAGGCGAAAAAGTTTATTTAAGGGCTCACGGTTTCAAGGTCTTAGTTCATAAAAGGTGGGCTCCATTCCTCAGGGCTCAAGGTGAGGTAGAACATCATGGTAGAAGAGCGTGGCAGAGGGAAGCAGCTTGCATCATCAGGAAGCAGAGAGAGAGAGAGAGAGACTGACTCAAGTCTCCAGATACAAAATATATACCTCATAGCTATGCCCCAATTCACACCTCCTCCAGCCATACCATACCACTTCAATTAATCCCATCAGGGATTAATTCACTGATTGGGTTAAGACTCTTACAACCCAATCATTTCTCCTCTGAACCTTCCTGCATTGTCTCATGTGAGCTTTTGGGGAACACCTCACATCCAAACCATAACACTTACTAATAACAGCAATTTGGTTATTCACTATGACAAATTAGCTCGCTTCCTTGACCTCTGAGGGAGCAAGCCAGGAATTGGAGTAACTAAGAACTCAGGATAGGTAGAAGAAAAAATTCAAGTCGATTCATCATTAAAACCTGTTCTAACTTTTTCTTCCATATTTTTATTGGTGTGTTATAATTGTACATAGTAATAGAATTTGTTGTTACATATTCATACATGCAAACAATATAACAATAATTTGGCCAATATCATTCCCCAATAATTTCCCTTTCCCTCTCCTCCTCCCTTCACCTGGTTCTTTTTATCTGTGGATCTCCCTTTGGTTTTCATGAGGTCTCCCCACCCACCTTTCTTTTCCTTTTTCCTTTCTAGCTTCCACATTTGGAAAAAAGCTTACAACACTCGACTTTCTGAGTATGGCTTATTTTTCTTAACAAAATGTTCTCAAATTCCATCCATTTTCTTGCAGATGGCATAATTTCATTCTTTATGGCTGAAAAAAAACTCCATTGTGTATATATGTGTCCCACATTTTCTTTGTCCATTCATCCATTAATGAACACCTAGGCTAGTTCCACAGCCTATTGTGAATAGGGCTTCTGTAAACCAAGGGTATGCCTGTATTGCTATAGTATGCTGACTTCAATTCTTTTGGACAGTACTGAGGAGAGTGTAGGTGGGTCATCTGGTAGTTCCTTTCCTGGTCTTTTAAGAAACCTCCATACTGATTTCCATAATGGTTATTACTAATTTCTAATTCCCACCAACAGTGTAAAAGTATTCTTTTTTCTCCAGCATTTATTATTTGTATTCTTGATGGCTGGCATTCTAACTGAAGTCAGATGAAAAGTAGTTTGGGTTTGCATTTCCCTAATTGCTACTGATGTTGAATTTTTTTTTTTTATATTTGTTGGTCATTTGTATTTCTTCTTTTGAAAAGTACCCATTTAGTTCATTTGCCTATTTATGAGGTAATTTGGGTTTTTTGGTATTTTTTGACTTATTTATATATTCTGGATATTAGTTGTCAGAGGAGTAGCTAGCAAAGATTTTTCTCCAATTCTGTGGGTTCTCTCTTCACATTCTTGTTTCCTTTCCTGTGCTGAAGCCTTTTAATTTGATGCATCCCATTTAGTTTTTGGTATTTCCTGAGCTTTAGGGATCCTATTGAGAAAGTCATTGCCAACACCTATAGAGTGTTGGCCCTACATTTTTTTCTAGGGTATCATAGTTTCTGGTCTAATTCCTAGGTCTTTGATTCATTTTGAGTTGACTTTTGGGCAGGGTGAGAAAAAGAATCAAGTCCCATTTTTCTATATATGGATAAACAGTTTTCCCAGCACCATTTGCTTAAAAGGCTCTCTTTTCTCTAATATGTGTTTTTGGCAATTTTGTTAAGGATCAGATGATTGTATCTGTATGGGTTTGTCTCTGTCTTCTATTCTGTACCATTGATCTGTGTATCTGTTTTTATGCTTGTACCATGCTGCTTTTGTTACTGTAGCTCTGTAATATTATTTGAAGTCAGGTATTATGATGCCTCCTACATTGCCATTTTGGCTTAGAATTGCTTTGGCTTTTCTAGATCTTTTTTTCTTCCAAATGAACTTTAGAACTATTTTTGTCTTGTTCTGGGAAGAATGTCATTGGTATTTTGATGCAGATTGCATTGAATCTGCATATTGCTTTTGGTATTGTGAAGACCTCTTGTAACTCTTGAGACTCTAGTTTTTGTTCATCATCCAGTAGATTCTCCCCCACTGATCCTGATCCCCATTCTGGAAGTTTTCTTAAGTGGAAAAAAAAATTGTACTAATAGAATTTCTTAAAAGGCACATTTTGTTTATCTTATTTTTTTATTTATCTCTTGTTACATCAATTGCTTTGTGACAGATTAGTAGGCATTCAGTCAGTGTTCTGATTAATTTGCTTTTAGTTTGGTTGCTTATTACAATACTAAGAGTTTAACTACTTTGAACACCTTGTATCTTCACATCTGGAACATGTCGTAGTATTTATCAGTTACTCATTTGTCCTACCATTGCTACCTCTCCTGTTCATTTTGTCTTTCTGAATATGCCTCTCTTATTAGTCACTGGAGAAAACAGTGGTCCAGGTCCCTAAATACCATTCTTATTCTTATTCTCTATATTATATTATACAACTGACACTTATTATCTGCTTATTAGTAATTTATATTTTATAAGTCATTTCAAGTCCAAAAGGAAGAAGTTTAAATTGTTCCCGTTTGCAGATGATATGATCTTACACAGCTTGGGCATTCCTTATACAAAATTTGAAATCTAAAATGCTCCCAAATCCAAACTTTTTGAATGCTGACATGACATCAAAATGTTCCAGAGTTTAGAGCATTTCAGATTTTGGATTTTCAGATTAGGGATGATCCGTATTTTTTACCTTGTTTGGTCCTGACAGTAGAGTGGACATCAAGTGCTAACAGCCAGCCTATGTACTAGTCTTACATTGTATGCATTAGGTAATATTTCTACCTCAAAATAAATAAATTAAGCTCTGAGAGAATTAGTAACTTTACTGAAGTGAGTAAAAAAGCAATATAGCATAATGGTAAAGAACTTAAACTGTGGGCACAGACTGCTTAGGTTTGAATTCCATTCTATTACTTACTAACTGTATCACCCTGGGCAATTTACTTAGCATCTCTGTGCCTTAGAAATTATCACGGTATCTACTTCTACTTCATAGAATTGTGAGCATCAGGTAAATGCATATATATGTATATATATGCTCATAAGAATAGTGTCTGATAAATGGTGTTATTGTAAGGCTAGCCATTATGATTAAAGGCAATAATTATACATATTCAAACCGAAGTCTCTCAGACTATTAAAAAAATGCAAAAAAGTTGAATAAAGCTGTCAGTTCTTGTTTTATGAACCAGAAATCCAAAACTCTGAGAGGTTAAGCATCCTAAATAAGTTTGTACTATGCTATTTATAAGTTGAATTAAAAAGTAGCAAGTACTTTTAGTAAACTAAACCCAGCACTATATGAAAAAGATAGTATATCACAACCAACTAGACTTTATCCAAAGCATGCAAAGCAGATTTAACATTCATAATTCAATTGTCATAATTCAGCTTATTAATGAATAAACAGGAAAGACCGCATGATCATATGGTAGATGAAGAAAAATTTTTTAGCAAAATCCAACATTTATTTCTGATTTTTAATACATGCCCAGCAAACTAGAAATATATGGAAACTTCTTTGAATAACCAGAAGAAATAGACTCCATACCACCTAGATCCATCCAACCTACCTAGACTAAAACATGAACAAATAGAATATCTCAACAGGCTAATAAAAAGTAAGGAGATTGAATCAGCAATAAAAAGTCTCCCACGTAAAAACAACAACAAAACCCGGTGGCTTCACTGCTGAATTCTACCAAACATTTAAAGAAGAACTAATGTCAGTCTTCTGAAACTCTTCCCAAAAATTGAGGAGTAAAAGCTTCCAAACTCATTTTGTGACACCATCAGTACTATGGTATCAAAGCCACACAAGGACACTGCAAGAAAAGAAAATTACAGACCAGTATCTCTGGTGAACATAAATACAAAAATCCTTCACAGAGTCCTAGCAGACTAAATTCAAAAGGGCATTAAAAGGTTGATTTACTAAGATCTAGTAGGACTGATCCCTGGGTTGCAAGGATAGATAGTTCAACAAAACAAATTAATACAATGAAAGATGAGAACTAGAAGATCATCTCAATAGATGCAGAAAACTATTCAACAAAATTCAACATTCTCTCAAGATAAAAACTCTCACCAAATTAGTTGTATGAAGAATATACCTCAGTGTAATAAATAATAAAGCTCATGTATAACTAGTCCATGGTAAGGATCATACTCAATGTTGAAAACTTGAAAGCTTTTCCTCTAGGATTAGGACCAAGACAAGGATGCTTCTTCTCACCACTTCTTTCATATAGTGCTGGAAGTCCTAACTGCAGCAATAGGTAAGAGAAAGAAAAGAGCCAGGTGTGATGGCACACACGTGCAATCTCAGCACCTCCAGAGACTGAAGGATCATAAATTCCAGGCCAGCCTGCTAAATTTAGCAAGACTGTTCAGTTCTAATAATGTTAAAATGAAAAATATACCCCTAATGATGTGTAGATTCTATGCAGTTCCTACCAAAATTCCAATGATTTTTTACCCTCAGAAATAGAGAAAACAAACCTATAATTTGTATGGAATAACAAAAGACCTTGAATAGTTAAAGCAATCTTGAGCAAAAAACAAAACAAAAAGTCAAAGGTATCACACTACCTGACTTCAGAATATATTCTGGAGCTATAATAATCAAAATAGCTTGTCACTAGCATTAAAACATACATAGAAAAATGAAACAGAATAGAGAGCTCAGAAATAAATCCATTCATTTGTGGTCAGTTGACTTTTTTTTAAAGGTATTAACAGCACACAGTGGTGGCAAGGGCAGTCTGTTCAATAAATAGTGCTGGGAAAAGTTGAGAAACTGGATATCCACGTGAAGAAGAATGGATGTAGACCCTTACATCACACCATACACAAACATCAACTTGAAATGGATTAAAGACTTAAGACCTGAACTGTAAATAAAGAAGAAATGTAGGGGGAAAACTCCATTACATTGATCCAGGCAGCAATTTTGTGAATACAACTCCAAAAGCACAGGCAGCAAAAGCAGAGACAAGTGAGATTGCATCAAACTAAAGAGCTTCTTGCACAGCAAACAACTTGCAGAATGAAGAGACAGCCTATGAAATGGGAGATAATATTTGCAAACCACATACCTGATAAATGATTAATATCCAAGATATGAGGAACTCAACTTAATAGTTAGAAAACAAATGAACAAAGGATCTGAACATTGTCAAAAGAAGACATAAAAGTAGCCAACAGATATGAAAAAACATGTTCAACACAAATCATCAAGAAAATGGAAATTAAAACTACAATGAGACATTGACCTCACACGTGTTAGAACAACTATTATCACAAAGACAACAAGTGCTAGCATGGAGAAAAGGGAAACATGTACACTGATGGTGGAAATATAAATTAGTACATCCATTATGGGAAACAGTATGAAGTATCCCCCCCCAAAAAAACAAACAAAAACAAAAAACTGCCCTATGATCCAGCAATTCCGCCCCTGGTTATATATCCAAAGGAAGTGAAATCAGTATTTCAAAGAGGTATTTACATTCCATGTTCATTGTAGCATTATTCATGATAACTAAGAAATGGAAATCAGCCTCAGTGTACATGAATTGATGAATAGATAAAAAGAAAATGTGGTGTGTGTGTGTGTGTGCGTGCATGCACAATGAATACTATTAACCTTAAGAAAGAGATTCTGGTATTTTTGACAACATCAATGAACCTGAAAGACATTATGTTAAGTCAAAAAAGCCAGTCACAGAAAGACAAATATTGCATGATTTCACATTATGAGAGTGTATAACAGTTGAACTCATGGAAGTGAGTGATTTTACCAGGGGCAGGGGAATTAGGGAGATAAAAAAAAAAAAAAGGAAACTTCCTCAATCTTACAAAGGGCATCTATGTGAAGAACCTATACCTAATATTTAATAGTGAAAGACTGAAAGCTTACGGTTGAAAACTACCATTTCTATTCAGTATTGTGCCAGAAGTCCTAGCAAGTGCAGTAAAACAAAATCAATAAAAGGCATTCAGACCAGAAAAAAAAATAAAACTCAGTTTCTTTGTGGATGACATGATTGTCTAGGTAGAGATTACCAATAAGTCTATTAAAAAGCTAGAACTCAGAAGTGAGTTTATTTTAGGATACAAAGTTAACTTTAAAAACATCAAAAACATATTTTTCTTTATTAACAATGTACAATTGAAAAGTAAAGATTTTACAAGTTCCATTTATTATGTAGTTCCAAAAAAGGAAAAAAAAATATCTACCTACTATAAATCTGATAAAATATGTGTAGGATCTGTATGCTAGAAACTACAAAATACTTAAGAAATCCAAGACTAAAACAAATGAGGTGATAATATTGTGTTCATGGATCGAAAGACAGTACAGTTGTCTGTTGTCCCCAGATTAACTTATATAGACCTCATATAAACCCAGTCAAAATTTCAGCTAGATTCATTGTAGATTTAGACAAGATGATTCTAAGATTTATATGGAAAGATAATACTACAAAAGTCAAAACAGTTTAGAAAAAGAAACAAAGTTGGTGGACTTTGATTTTAAGATGCTGAAGTGATTAAGTGTGTAATATTGATGAAAGAATAGGTACATTGTATGGGACAAAATAGTCTAGAAATGGACACAATGTGATCTTTTTTTTTTTTTTTCTAATGCTTCAAAGGCAATTCAGAGGAGATAGTCTTTTTAACAAAGGATGCTGCACCAATTGAACATCCTCATACCACAGAAGAATTTCCTCTCAGGAATAATCAATTTAAAATTGATCATAGACTGTAATCCCAGTTGCTCAGGAGGTTGAGGCAGGAAGATTGAGAGTTCAAAGTCAACCTCAGTAATGTCGAGGCACTAAGCAACTCAGTGAGACCCTGTCTCTAAATAAAATACAAATAGGGCTGGGGATGTGGCTCAGTGGTTGAGTGCCCCTGAGTTCAATCCCCGGTACTCACCCCCCCAAAAAAAGTTGATCATAGACATGAGTGTAGAAGATTGAGCTAGAAAACTCTTAGGACTAAATATAGGAGAACTGTCATGGCTTGACATTGGACAGAGTTCCTAGAGTACTGTTCATGAAAGAAAAATTAATAAACTGGTCTTCATTACCATGAGAAATCATTAGAATATAAAGAAGATATACAGATAGCAAATAAACACATAAGAAGCCCAGCATCATTGGTCATTAGAGAAGTGCAAATTAGAACTGCAGTGAGATGCTGTTGTATTCCTTTAGAATGCCTAAATTAGAATAGTGTTTACTAGGATATGGATCCACTGGAATTCTCAGACCTTGCTAGTGAGATTTCCTGTGATACAGCCACTCTAGAAAAACATTCAGCAATTTCTTTAACAAGTTGAACATATACTTACCATATGACCTAGTATTTATTTTAGAGGAATAAAATTCACACACAAAAAATGTGCACAAGTGTTTGTAGTGGCATTGTTCATGATCACCAAAATCTGGAAACAACCAAAATGTCCTTAAGTGGGTAAATGGACAAACTAATTATTGTATATCCCTCAATGAAATACTGTTCAGCAATAGAGTGAATGAGCGTCCTTTAAAGTAGCCCTTCTCATGATTACATATTGTATGATTGCATATACATAACACTGTAGGAATAGAGGACAAATTAGTAGTTGCCAGGAGTTAGGGGAAAAGGAAAGATCTGAATTTACAAAAGGAGTTGAATTGTTCTTACCTGGTTTGTGGAGGTGGTAACAAAATTCTAGGTATATGTTGAAGCTTGTACAACTTAGATTGAAAAAAAGTGAATTATCGCTCTCTGATCACATAGCCAGCTGTCAAGATGGCGCGACAGAAAGACAGGAAGCCTAAGAGAACAACCTGGAAGTTTAATTTGGACCTTACTCATCTCATAGAAGATGGGAATTTTATTTCTGGAAATTTTGGTACCTTCCCTCGTGAACATCTAGGATTTTCTTCCCTAGTGTTGCATTTTTTCTGTTTTAAAATAGGAACAGTTTCTGAGGGAGAATGTTAAAGTCAGTGGGAAAACTGGAAATCTCCAGAATGTTGTTTACATTGAATGCTTCAAGAATAAAATCACAGTTGTTTCTGAGAAACAGTTTTTTAAGAGGTATTTGAAATATATTACCAATAAATACCTTAAGAATAATCTTCATGATTGACTTTGTGTGGTTGTTTCTAACAAGGAGACTTAAAAATTTTGTTATTTCCAGATTAATCAAGATGAAGGTGGATCATAGTCTGAGGATTAACTGGTCTCCCTTTTTAGGGCTTTGCTTTTTTATTTTTTTTAGCTGTTGATGGACTTTTATTTATTTATATGTGGTTGCTGAGAATTGAACCCAGTGCCTCACACATGCTGGGCAAGTGCTCCACCAGTGCAACCACAACCACAGTCCTAAAGGGCTTTGCTTTTTAATAAAACAAATGACGTGTACATGGAAAAGAAACATCTAAAGGTGGGACTATCAGTGAATAAAAAAAAATTGTTCTTAAAAAAAAAGTGAATTATCTACTATATGTAAATTTTTTTAATAATAAAAATAACTCATATGCATTTGTCAGAGCTTGTTCATACGTTTAACATTTGTGTGTTTCACTGTGTTTTGCCTCATCTAAAAATAAAGAATTGTAAGCAATGGAAAAGTGGAGGATGGAAGAGAACACTTAGATGTCCTAGTTAGGAAAATTATTCCCTAAAGTGCAAAAATATAATTTTGCTGATTATAGTAAGAATCTTTTTAGCAGATTACCACTTTGTCTGTTTTCTTGACCATTTATTGTTGACTGACTGACTGTTACTCCTTAATAATGATGGATAGTTTCTGGCCAGGTGCTGGATGAGAGCCCTTTTGTAATCTCTTTTTCTGCCCATCACTTCAGATTCATCCCGTCTCCCTTGTCTTTGCCTTCTGCTCATAATTCTTTAATCTGTTGACAAGAGGGGAAAAATCAAGTTAGGGAAAATCTGTCTTGAATGTTCTCTACAAATTTGTCACATTTAAGATTGAATCATTCATAAATTATTTCTTGACTAGCAAATCCAATTCACACTGTATTAGTGGTGATAGTCTTTGGACCTTATGAAACCAAACTAGTAGGACCTTCATTTTAAACATTGTAGACCATTTGCGTTTCTATAGATAAATATTATTTCAGTACTTTGCTATGGGTGACAGTAGATGATGTCAGATTAAATTTAAATTGATCTTCTCTCAATGTTTATCTCTGGTGCATGTGCAATTACTTCAACACCAGAGAACCTTTCAAAGGCAGTCTGTCAATACAGCTACCTGACAGTCATTTGTATTTGTAAACTGTGCATTTGGCACCTGCTGGTCTCTGTTGCATTGGAGCTAGTGGGGAGCCAAAATGGCTGTACAATGAAGTTATTGGTTGGTACATCTCAGTGGGAGATATTGAAGGGGAAAAACAGCACTTCCAAGACCTCAAGAGAGGATAAAAAGAAAAAGAAACTGGTAATATTAACACAAGCCAGCTATTCTTTGCTACCAAGAAATGATTTAAAGAGTCAGTTCTACCCAAGGAATGATAGTGTGTATGGACCTACACTGTAATTCTTATAACAGATGTGAAAAAGAGTGTTTCAGTATGTAGTGAATTTTGAAAGTACCAACATCTCAGTAGAAGGTAGATAGTTCGTATCGCAGAAATATAAATTGAAACAAATAATGGAAAGAAAATACTTAATTTCTGAAGAAGTGTAAATTAAAATGCAGGTACCTTTTTCTTAACCAAATTAGCAGAACAAATTTCAGTTAAAAAAAAAAAAACATGCTGGCAAGACTTCAGAGAACAAATATTTCAGCAAATAGCAGAAATTGACTTTTGTTTTTTTGGGTATGATCTGCCATAAAGTTCTTATTCTTTACCACGGCAATCCTAGTTTATCAAATATAACTCAAATAATTACAAAGGAGAAAGCCCAACTACATCTGCTTAAATCATTATGGTCTGTTCCGCCACAGTGCTGTCTCTGTGCTCTGAATTTGCTTGTACATGATTGGTAATTAAGGGAATAACGTCCAAAGTAGAGTTGTATTGGTTCATCTGTCATTTTCCTCAGAATGTTTTGAAACCATGAAATTAAGCTTTTTTCCACAGTTAAAGACAGTTTCTTAGGGGTTGATGAAGACCTCCAAAATAAAGCAAAATAACTGAAAATCATGCAGAAGTGACTTTCCAGTAGAAAAAGAAGTTGGCTTAATGACTTTGAGAAGTGCTTTGCCTTAAAAAAAAAAAAAAAGGCACAACCCCAGCCTCAGTGCTTTCCTTTTAAACTGTTCATTGAGGCTACATGTGTGGTTGAAGCAGTTGTGAAGACATTTTTGCCTGTGTTTAGAAAAAAATGTGACAGTACTACACCTGGTTCAGATTAATTTCATGAAACTAGTTCTTACTAGCAGTGAATGCCTTCAAGGACCTGCATTTTAAAAGAGGACTCACAGGCTCCAGGATAAGGTTGTAAGGGGCACTGGGTGGAGTTTCAGTGGTACTAGTATTTTTGTTGTAGGCTTTTTGTGCTCTGGTTGCAAAACTGCATAGTTTAAGTGGTTAGCTCCTTAGATTATTTTCTCCTTGAGCCCTGTAATTTTTAAATCATCCAGGACCTAGGTTTTTAAGTTATATATGTATAAAATTAAGAAAACTATATAAATGCCTAGTCATAAACAGCATGGTTAAGTAAGTTTGGATACAGCATTTTGTCTGTTAAAATGGTAGGCATAGAGCCGGGCTCTGTGGTACATGCTTATAATTCCAGTGGCTTGGGAGGCTGAGGAAAGAGGATCGCAAGTTCAAAACCAGCCTCAGCAAGTTAGCAAAACCATGTCTGAAAAAAAAAGTTGGGGAAAAAAAAGGCTGGTGATGTTGTTCAGTGCTTAAGTACCCCCGAGTTCAATCCCCAGTACCAAAAAGCATAGAAAAATATCTATGAAGCTAGTGCAAGAATTAGAATATAAAACTGAGTATCTAGATGCCATGTTTATAACCATATTGACATATAGTCAATAGTAATAGTCCTATAATAGTTACTGTTGGATTGATGGGATTGTAGGTTAAAAAAAATTTTTTTTTTTAATATTGTGAGGTTGGTAAAATAGAGGTATATGTGTTTCAGCAGTTTAAACAATTTTTATTTTATTTTGGTTTTAGAATTCCTGGAAAACTCAAGCAATTCGTTTTTGACTTACATTCTGGAAAACTGCACAGAGAATTCCATCATGGACCTGACCCAACTGATACAGCTCCAGGAGAGGTAGGACTCTTGCTTGTTTTCCAATGAGAACTCTTTTTTTAAGAGAGGATGTGAAGTTCCTGAGTTGGCTTGAGTTTCAACTCCTGAATATCTGTGTAAAGAAATTCTAAATATACTGTAGAAAATACGTAAATTATACTGCTTTCAAATTACTTTTAAAAATCTTAGGGCTTCAGAAATATGAAATATTTACACTATAGTTTCTTGATCATCTAAACTAAGGTGGTTTGATTATGACCTCTGCAGAAAATGACTATAAAAGAGTTAAATACAATTGACTTCAGATAAAAATAGAAGTTGGAAGCAGATTAATCACTGAAGTCAATGGGTTAGTGATTGTTCAAGCGTTCCTGTGTCTACAAGATTGAGCATACTATAAAGAAAGCAATGAGTTTTGCTATTCTTACCAAAAGATTTTAAGTCTTCAAGAATAAAGTATTGATAATGCTCAAAACTTATTTAATGTAGCTTTCCCATCTCAGATTTAGAATGCTTCACAACTATTTATCAACATGTTTGCTTTTATTTATATATATAAATTCTTAGTTAAAATGTTTAATCAGGCATGGTGGCACACACTTATAATCCTAGTGACTTTGAAGGCTGAGGCAGAAGTATCACAGGTTCAGAGCCAGCCTTGGCAACTTATTGAGAGCCTAAGCAACTTAGCAAGACCCTGTCTCAAAATAAAAAGGACTGGGGATTTGGCTCAGTGGTAAAAACCCTTGGGTTCAATCCATAGTATCCAAAAAAAAAAAAAAAACAAAGAAAAAGAAATTGTTAAAAAAAAATTTATATATATAAAAATGTAATGTTTATCCTGAAAATTTTACTCTTTCTACTTTGTAACTTCTCTTCTAAGCTGTTTCTGTATCCCTGCTTTACTAAACAGTGCTAAATTTGCATTTTGATATGTTATGATTTATAGCATGTCTAATACCATGAAACTAAGAAGGGAAATTATATGTACCAAATTGCCTCCTCTTTTTTACCCTCCTCCATTTATGAAAGAAAAATAAAATCTGAAATTTACCTTATTTAAGAATCAGATTAGGGGCTAGGGTTGTATCTCAGTTGGTAGAGCGCTTGCTTGCCTACCACAGATGAGGCACTGGGTTCAATCCTCAGCACCATATAAAAATAAATAAAATAAAAGTATTGTGTCCATCAATAACTGAAAAAAAATTATTAAAAATACTTTTCAAAAGTCCAATTAGGTTCAGAGTCAAGAGTTCTCTTTGGGAATCTGAATTTTCCTTGAAAAATGAAATTAGAGTTTTCTTTGATAACTAGAAGGAGGCAAACTGGTTATTGGCAGTAACTCAAGGGTGATTATTTTTCTCAGAAAAGGCCTGCTTAGCATTCTATCAGATTAGGAAAGATGTGGTTTAACATTATTGTAGTGTCCTGATGTGTTTCTGCTTCTCCATTAGACAATGAACTCCTTGTATTTTGTTTATTCATCTTTGTGTACTAATACCCAGTGGGCACTAAATACCGTAAATGTTTGCTTTATAGTAATATAATTTCAGCTTAATTAATCCAAACATGTATCTCAGCAAAAATTAAAAATGTACCAGGGAAGTAGAATATCACAAAGTCAAATGGTAAGTTTGTAGATACTTTGCTTTCTGTTTTAATGAGAACATGCTAATATAGGTATAGTATGTAATACATGCACTGTATGCCCAAGTTCATTATAGGGGATATTAAAGTGGCGACATTCAGGCCTGCTCTTGAAGAGCTCACAGTGAGGAGATGAGGGAAAGACTACACTGCCCTTTCTTTAGAATTCTTGGAAGTCACTCTTACAGTTTTGCCATGTATTTTCGTCTTCTACTGGTGTATAAGTAAAATAGTACAGAAATTAATTTCTTTCAGTATGTTGTATTTTTCCCTCCTTATTTAAACTTAGCTTGAATAATTTCTGGCATCTGAGTAACTGATAAATAAGAGCTATATCTACAGAGTATGGTGCCTTCCATTGTCTTAGCAATCCTTTATAAGAGGGGAGGATTGGGCCAAACTGAGGTTGTACAGCCTGTCAAGAATCAGTAAGGACATTTTAAATAAGGAAATTAAGGCTTCAAACTTTACTCTTGCCTTTGGTACACTTACTGTCTCTTATTAATTAATAAGGAAAGAATCATAAGGCAACCACTATTCATCTAATACACTTATTAAAATATTTTAACTCCATAAAGCATAATGGTACAAAAATATCTCATTTTTTCTTTTGTAGCAAGTCCAGGATGTAGCAAGCAGTCCACCTGAGAGCTCCTTCCAGAAGCTAGCACCCAGCGAATATAGGTATACTTTATTGAGGGATCGAGATGAGCTTTAAAAACTTGAAAAACAATTTGCAAGCCTTTCAACAGCAACATCAACTTCCGTGGTGGAAATATTAAACCTATATTTTCATAATTCTATGTGTATTTTTATTTTGAATAAACTGAAAGAAGTTTTGGGTTTTTAATTTTTTTTCCTCCCCCTGACTCAAAATACATTGTCATTTAATATAGCCTCTTTTTAAAAATCTGCTAGGGTTAAAAAAAATAAATAAAAACCAGAGGCCTCTCTTCGCTTTAATTCTGTCCTGTACAATTTTTATAAATCAAGTAAACAGTGACATTGCCAGATACATACCATTAACTTGCACTATAGGTTAGGGAGGATTTAGGGATGTTTCCTATGTAGTATGTGCTTTTCTTTCTTTTTCCTTTCAAATGATCAATTCTCTTAGTATTTTCATTATCTCATTTCTGAAAGCTAAGGGGGTATATATTCTGGATACTTGGGAGGGGAATAAATTAAAATTTTCACACTGTGTACTGTGTTTTACTGATTGGTTGGATATTGCTTATGAAAATTCCATAGTGGTATTTTTTTGATTCTTAATGTGTAATTTAAACATACTATGAAGAGGAGGAGAGCCATAAGCCAGAACATTTGGCAGAAATTGTCCTTATGAATTAAGAAAAAGAAAATGAAAGTATTATTAAATTTCTATGTGTTTGTCTAAGAAAGTAGCATATGGATGGCATTTGAAACTTTGAATTATACCTAAATCTGGGAAGGGGAGATACTGTGGAGCAGGTTAATAGTATTGAACTAGATAACTTTTTAAGACTCCTCTTATATCATAAGACTTCAGTTTCCTAAGATAAAACCAGCAGAGAAATTGTATTTCAGTAATTTTAAGCCTCCTTCTGTCTTGTAGAGTCTTGTTATAGCTGTATAGAAAAGACAATAAGAACATGTGTATTTAATTTTTTCCCATGTAAAATTGTTGGAGGATCCTCCCCCTTCTACATTCCCTGATTTCCCAGGCCTGCAGTGTACAGTTAGATGGTCCCTGTGCCAGGCCTCAATACTGCCAGGGAGAAAAACCAGAGGGAGAGGACCCTCAGTGTCATTCAGGAATCCCATGGTCAGAGGACAGACATGTCCAAAATTGGCTTTCCTCTGGGCCTGGGTTGGTGCTATAGGCCAAGGGTCATTTTCTACTTGGGGTATAAATCAATCCCAGTTTGGGGAAAGATTATTTTTAAGCTTAAAAGGTTGACATGTGCCATTATATGTAGTATGTAATATATGTAACATCTTTCAATCCTTTTAAAATAAAATCGATATTTATAATGGATATTTAATAATTGTTATTTTTAAAATCAGTCTAGAACTCTTAGTTATGCATGACTTATCCTTAATTTCCATAGTTTTGTTCAGAATAATAAATGTCAATAAAGTGATAAGTGGCATGTTTAGAATATTTTATTAGGAAAGTAGAACAGAGCTTTCTAAAGTTTGGGCCTTAGCTCCTTTTTCTTCATTGCTTTTAATTAATAACTTGAATGAAGTCAGAATTGCAGTGTTCAGGTCAGAGGATGAGCCAAGTCTGAGAGGGTCAGGTGAACATGCCAGGTATTACAGCAAGCTAACATACAAGACCAAAAGCAGCACATGCAGTTCAATTGATGCAGTTGTAATCCTGTAGTTAGGTTCGAAAAAATAAGAAAAGATAGCACTCAAGTATTGGGTCGTGGAGAGCAGGCTTTTTATTATGAAAAAGCCTCAAGGAGCAGGTGTTCAACGTGATCTAGGGTAGGAGTTGTTAGGAAAGCAACTGAATTTGAAGATGCTTTCTTGAGCTTCATACATGTTGGACTTAGGCTCTAGCCCTGCCACTGTCATTGTCTTCTCTAGACTGAAGCCACTGAGGACAAGGTACTGAATTGTATGTCTTTATATCTAGTGCCTGGCATACCTGGACACTGAGTAGTCATCATCAAATGCTTATTAAATGAATGAGAAGCAAAGTGACCTTGGGTAATTTTTGTACCCCTGAGAGTGCCCAGCACTTATCAGGACTGATGCCCAGTTTTATAAAAAGTTATTAGCAAGCTCCAGTGCATTCCATGAAAGGACAGCTTAGGATAATAAGTTTTGAAACATAAACGTTAAGGCTGTTTTACTTGGAGAAGACTTGGGTCTGGGAACAGTGTAGATATTTGAAGGACTGGCACTGTCTGGATCTTAGGGATCAAACTAGGATCTGAAGAAGTTATGGGAAGCAGATTTCTGGAATGTATATTCATGGTCAGGTTTTTGGTACTATATGTGAGGAAGGATACGAAGATGGATAAGGCATAATTTGTGCTCTAGAGTTCCTATAGTCTTGTCAGGCAGATGGATGTGTAAATAATATCAGGTGTAAAGGAAAAAAATAGAGGTTAACATGGCTGGCATAAAGGAGCACTGAGTTCCCAAGATTTTATTGAGGAGATAACTTCAGAAGATAGGGATCTGGACAGATGGAATAATCTGAGCAAAGGTGTCAAACAGCCTAGTGTATTAGAGAAAACAAGTTCTTATAGGAGTGTCAAATGCAGTAGAGGTTGTGAGGAAATGGAGCTGATCACAGAAGGCCTTATATGCCAAAAAATGGGTTTGTACTGTATATGTATTGTAGTAGAGATCTATTAAGAGACCTCAGAGAGTATGTTCATATTTAGGGTAGAGAAAGAGATTGTGGAAGCAGGTCTCATAATTTAGACTTCCCTCTGAACCTGAATGAGAGGATTTACAGTAGAAGACTCCTAGTTGACTTGGTGTTTCCTGGGCTGTGATGAAAGAGGATGCAAGACCAGACTGAAGAGCACAGTTGAGTAGCAAAATCCAAACCAGAGGCTTGTCTTTCAGTTTCTCTGCCAGCTTCCTTTTCCAGTTTTTAAAAAACTGTACCAATCATGAGAGGGGACCAGCAAAAGATGAAAATTGTCTTTAGATGACATTCTAAAAATAATTTTAACGTTAAATGAACTTAGAGAGGAAGGTAGAGAATAGGCATTGAAAATATAGAGAGCTCTCTGATGAAGTCAGGTTGTCAAAGATCATGTGCAGAAGAAGGGGAACTGGCATGATAAAAGCTATAAAAAGGAGCATGAAATATAAAACAGTGTTTGAAAAGGTAAAGCTCAGAATGAGCTTAAATTTATAGAAAATGCTAAAGTTGCCAAGAAGCCTTTTTTTTTTTTTCTTTTTTATAAACCTGAGTCATGGCAAAGAGAAGAATGGGTAATGTAGTGTAATGGATCGACCATCAGGAAAGACAGAATAACTCAATTTTTACTTTTTCTTTGACAAAGAGAAAGAGAGTCTGGTTGGGCAAAAATAAAATGACATAAAATTGCAAAAATGGGAAGTAGAAAAAGAAAAAAAAAAATCTTGCTACCTTAAATGATTTCAAGGCTGTTAGGTCCACACTTCTGTATCCAGAGAGCTATGGAAGTTGCAAATGCTGTCTGTTAGCAGTTATTGGGAACTTTTGAGAAACCATGGAGAATATAAGGTGAGAGAGGACTGGAAAGGGGTAAATAGCATTACAGTTTCCAAAGTAGTATAGTTAATGGCTGTAGCTATTTTTCTAAAATAAAAACTCATGAATCAAACCGAAATGTTAATAGTCTGTATTTTGAGGGAAGATTTAAATAGGTGTAATCAATTTTAAAACCCAATATTAAAGACCCTGCAGACAGTAAGTTGTTTCAGGACTTAAGTTGTTTAAATGCTGACTATAATTGACATATGTATTCATTAAAAGAGGTTGGATAGGACCTTGCTTAGCAATTGTTTTTAGCTGTGTTTGAATTTTTGTATGTATTTCCAAGTAATAAAACTATATTTATAAAATATTTCTATATTTGAGACTTTTTACTAATTCACTGCCATAAATAATATTGTGAACATTTTGCTCAGAGTCTAGATGACCAAAGTCACCAGTTTTTCCAGGTTTAAAATTATTATCCAGGTCATTTAGTTGTACTTCATTCAGAATAGAAAACTATACAAATGCATGTGCTGATAACTCAGCCTAGGCCAGCATCAAAGTTCCCTCACATTGGAGAAAGGTTGCCCTGCCCTTAGACAGTAGGGTTTGGACTCCCAAAAAAGAAAAGTCAGTTTGCAAATACTTTAAAATACTCTCTTCCAATCTTGCCTATCAAATTCATCCTTCATTGTTAAGGCAATTGCCACTCACTGATCTCAAAGCCCTTTATGTAGTTTAGATAATTCAGAATTTATCACATGTGAATGCAAGTTATAAGGAAAACAGAAACCCAATCTTTATATGTCCAGCAACTTGGTACCCTGAAAGTCTCAGGAAATCTTTTTTTTTTTAATGATAAATGTTTTTAAAAAAAATTTTTTTAGTTGTAAGTGGACACAATATCTTTATTTATTTTTATGTAGTGCTGAGGATAGAACCCAGTGCCTTGGACGTGCAAGGCAAGCACTCTACCACTGAGCTACAACCCCAGCCCCAAGCTACAACCCCAGCTCCCTCAGGAAATCTTTGATGAAAGAGAAAAATAAGTGAAGGAATGAATAAAGGACAAAAAATTACTACCATAATGGAATGGATTCTGCAACCTAATCTGCAAACCTCAATTATCTGATGATTCTGTCAGTTTCTAACGTGTTTGGGTGAACCCTGTCACCTGCAATCCTATGTCCTACACTGACTTTGGGATCTGAAGAGTTTTGTGTAGAAAAAATATTGCACCATATGCCAACCTAAGGATACATAATTGTTAAAATGACATGCAAGTGCTCTCTTGGGCAATACAGAGTCCGGTAGAAGTGTTGGTCAATTTCTTATGAACTGTACATTCTAAAGTAGAACTGACCCCTGGTTTAGTCCCTCAGACTCATGGAAGGCCAAAATAACAGTTAACAAAAATGGCATGTGTGCTTTATAAAACACCATTCAATAAGCATTAATTGCTGTTGCCAGACTGCCCCTACCATCATGGAGCGGAAAGCTGAGTGAAGGAGCAAAAATGACGGGTAACAAGGTGATTGTAATATTGTAACACAAAGATGTGAGTTAGCCATAAGGAACGTGGAGGTGTGTACAGCCTTGGGTATCAGGAGCCTTCCTAGAGGAAGTGGTTTCTTGACTAGGAACAAGAAGCGTCTTTCCTACCTGCAGCAGGCTCCTCTCCTCCAGAACAGTATTTCTCCCCTAGAGCTATCACTAACCTGTTTTTTACGGCAGTAGTAACATATGCTAAGTATTGCTGATCTGTTCTTTCTCCACTCCTACCATTCAGATGAAAGGTCACATACTTGCCTATCTGTGATGTGTCCTGTGTATTTTACATATCAGGATGACCATGAGGAAGGAAGTCGTATGCCCACAATCTTGGTGCCCTGTGTAAACTGCCCAGGTAGGATTAGATTAGCTCAATCCTGGAAGCCTAGTACTTTGTTTTCTTGCCCTAACCACTGTCCAGGAAGGAGATTAAAACATGGCATCCCCTGGCTGTGCACACAGTGAGGAAAGTAGAAGAGGGCATCAGTTCTGATTTCATAGTGAGCATGGCTTTCTGATGTAAAACATTTAACAGTACATTTCAGAAATTTTGCAGAATTCAAAGGGAAATTCCCTGGTCCGTAGCTTGGGATGTTTTAATTTTGAATCTAGAAATGATACATTTCTTTAAAACAGAACATAGATGCTTCCCCCCCCCTTTCTTTTTTTTTTTTTTTTTTGATAACTCCACACTTACCTGTCATTATCCTTATAACTAGGGTGACCGTGTAATTTTTCATCCAGACCAGGACATCTAACAGTGAAGGTGTGGGGAGATTGGTAACACTTTCACTGGGACAACAGACAAACTCTAATGTATGATTACTATTCTGCTCCTAACTAGATGTTACATATTTTCATGTTTGGATATCATTCCTAACAGAGATCAAAAAGATTCACCTTCTACCAGACATCTGTCATCATACCCCCTTTGCAATAACTCTTTTAAAAATCATTTTAAAATTATAGTATTTTTCTCAAGTCTCCATTCGTTTTAGGTATCTTTGTAACACTTGTATTTGGGGTGGGGAGTGAGGACTAAACCCAAGGATACTGTACCACTGAGCTACATCCCCAGCCCTTTCTATTTTATTTTGAGACAAGGTCCCAACAAGTTGCCCAGGTTGATCTCAAACTTGTTATCCTAGTCTTCTTCCATCCAGCCAGCCTCATTGCTGAGCTACGTTTAATTCTCGTGTTCTTTTGAAGTTTTATATGTGCAGCTCCTCTGCCACTTGAAGCCCATACCCCCTTCAGGCAGCACATTCTTAGGCTATTGCTCATACATCCCATGTTCCACAAGCCTTCCACTTTGTTTCCAAGCAGTTCCTCCACTCCTTGTGGCCTTGAATCACTTTGTCCATTCCTCTGTTAGGGTTCTTTGCTGGAATTTACTTGCTTTTTTGGGTAGCCGAAATGGTTGATTAGGATTCTGATATCTTTCTACATAGGGCCCTGGCATTCAACACGCAACAGGGATTAAGTTGAAAGTTTGTAGTGAATTTTATTGCAATTTCTCTTATTCAGACACCACTAAGCAACATAATAAATGACCAATTAATTCAGTAATAATTAAAAGAGTTTGCAGAAGTTCTCACCATTGGACCTTTACTTGTGCTAACCTTTGCCAACACCTGAAGTTTAACAATAAAATGGAAAACATCTTTGGGGGGTTTAATTAATGAAATCCAAGTAAACATCTTAGTTATTTATCTTAAGAAAAGCTCTAATACTTGAGAATTGTATGAAAAACATGTACCATTGGATATCTTTCTCTGATAAGTGATGTTTTCCACGGGAGCTGTCCATTCAGGGGTTGCTGAAGAAGAATCCTCAGGCTTCTGCTGTCAGATGCACAGGTGACAAGAGTGACGTTGAGGGTTAAGAAATTGAGTGTCATTTCCTCTAGGGGAAAGGTGGTTTCTTTCCTTTTTGCCTGATCTGGAATGTTGAAATGGAGCTGAAAGGCCGCAGGGCTCAACAGGCACCTTGATATGTGTTAACAAAACCTCAGTTTAATTACTGAGGCTTTTTCCCCCCAGGCCATACCATAGTTGTAATCCAGGTTTTGTGCAAATTATCTACATGATCTTGGGCAAGTCATCTGCCTTTGACACCTTTTTTGTTTTTATTTCAATGTATGTATTCTGTTAATATTGCACCAACGTATTTTTTGTCACAGTAACTTCTTCGTAGCAAAATAGATACTGTGTGCATCCTTTACCATTGCTTGTCTATCACACCCAGAAGCTTATCTATGCAGGGGGTCAAATTAATGAATATAAATGTGAGAACCACCTGCTATAAAACAGTGTTTTAAGAAAAAAAAAAACCTGAATGTTTTATATTAAATCTAGGACAGAGCGGAGCGGTACTGCCCCTTTTATTAGCCCCCTGACTACTAACACTATCTAACATTCATAAGCACCAAGAGCCAGCCACCTTCTACTTTGATGAGAAAACATCCCATGTTACAGAGAACCTTTAACCTAGGTTTTTCATGAAGCAATGAAGGGTGGTTGGGACCCTGAAAAACACCTTTAATTTTTACTGTTAACCCAAAGCATGGTTTGGTTTCTGTGCTTTCATAGGAGGAAAACAGTGTGTGCTATTTATTTATATGACAGATTTCCTCAACCTCTGGTGAACAATTATTATCTGCATTTTGTCCTTACTCATGTGCAAACAACCTACAGCACTAATGGGTGCAGGCAGCCCATAGGGAGGTTTTGGACTCCTGGTATTCTCCCTGTTAGAACCCAGTTTCAGTATAACCTCAAAGCCCTTGCACTAGCTACTTTGGCCAGTTATAGGCAGCACCAGCACACCCCCATTCTGAGCATCCTTAGGTAACCGGCCCCTGTACGGGAGAGCCAAGCCAGCAGAAGAAAAGCAAAACAGGAAGAGAGAAGAGGCCCCAAGGACAAGGCCGAATGACCTACGATTAATAAAAATGGAAATGGCTTTTCTCATGTGGTTGACTCCAAGGCAAAATGCCTTTGGAGTCAATTCCAAAAGAAAAGTTTAAAAGTAACTAATAGTTACTACAGTAACTACATCACTACAGTAAATATGGCTTTCCAAGGGCATCGCTTTAAAACAATCATTTGATTCTGTGAGTTATACTTGCTTTAGAAGTTTATTATAAATTAAATAAAACGCACTTTGAACAATGATTATAACCTATGAATATAAAGTAATTTGTAGGGTGCGTGAATGGTATGGAAACATTCTTAATTTTACAGCCTGAGAACCAAATTCAGCGTTAGGTACCTCTGCAACAGCCACCATCACAAACTTTGAGGCTCTGGACACTTGATGGGGATCAGGAGACTAAGGACAAACAAAGGTACCAATAAATGGCACAGGCAATTCCAAGCTTGCATTATGGAATTATGGGTGTCCAGGTGAGGCAGACCAGGTGACCCACCTTGGTTTTGGCAGCATAGTATGGCAGGTATCTAATAGTTTTTGTAGCTCACCAGCCACATTTACATCCTGGCTGCACCCTTTGTAGCTGAATAGCCCTCCTAACAGAGTGTGTGTCAGATACCATTGCCCTGTGTAAATGCATGAACGCACAGATGGTGTGACTCTACTTTGTGTACAACCAGTGAAACAATAGCTGTACTCCATTTGTGTTCAATAAAAAAAAAAAAAGTATTTATTCCTTCAAGGCTCAGTTGCCCTCCCTATAAAATGCCTAGTTAAGTCTGCCTGGCAAAGAGTATTCAATAAACATCAACTTCCCCGAAAGGGTGTTATCATCCAACCAAAGGGTCACAAGCCATTTGTAGATTATGAAGTAGTTTAGTAGGTTGCAACTGGCATATTTTAAAAACAATTAAAAAATCCAAATGCCTTGTGTTTAACGGCAAATAATGTTTCATTATGTCTATGCTGAGTTTTGATACAAAAGCATTTTTACTGTGGGTTATAGCCAAAGTTTCAATCTCTGTTCTACACAGAAATGTTCAGATTATGTCAAAAAAGCCTTTAAAAGTGCTGCCTTTATTCCAATGAACCCCTTGTACAATTTTTTTTCAGATCTTAAAGCATTCCTAACTTGTTGCAATAAATCTAAGACATGAATCATAGAGAAGATAAATTCTGACACTATAGAGCATTAAATTCAATTTTAAGATTGGTTTCTATGTCACTGACTTATTTATACATATAAATACTTTATATCATTTATAGTTAATTTCTATAAAAAGTTGGCTATTGTGCTCTATTATGGGGAAATGAGATAAATTTCTAAGTAATTTTAATAAAACTTTTAAAAAAAGACTAACTTGACAAAGCAGGAAGACTGTTGGAGTAATATTCCAATCCTGATAAGCGGTAAAAGTGAGGCTTATGTGAGTACAAGCGGGTTCCCACACTGGCTCAGTAAAAATGAAAAATTCCAGAACAAAATGTGAGCTACAAATACAGGCCTCCCCTCTTCTTTAGGTCCTTTAGAATTCCTGGTGCTGCCCCTAAGACAGAGTGTGGGAAGCATGGGCAACCTGGGGTTGACAGAATAGAGTACAATGCAGTGTTGAAGAAGGGTGAAATCTGGAAATTACAGAATCGAATGACACAGCCGAATCTTGACATAACTGTATTTACATTTATCATTTTAGCTGACTAGCTAGACTGGTCCTATCAGAAATCACCCCTACAACTGAGTTTAAAAAGCTTGTTTTAATGCTGGATGTTGTGGCACATACCTGTAATCCTAGGTCCTGGGGAGGCTGAGGCTGAAGGACTACAAGTTTGAGGCCAGCCTCAGCAACTTAGTGAGACCCTGTCTCAAAAAAAAAAAAAAAAAAAAAAGCCGGGGGATGTGACTCAGTGATTAAGTGCCCCTGGGTTCAATCCCCACTACCAAAAAATAAAAATAAAGAAGCTCATGTTAAATATTTGGGTGAGCACTGATCCTGTGCAGATTTGAACAGCTTGTGTTAAAGGGATAGCAAGGACCAGAGAATAGAAAAAAGGTGGAGTTCAAAACAACCTTACAGGTATCCAATATCAGATACTGGATCATAATCTGACACTTATGTAAAATATTTCTTTCTTTCTTCGTATTAAAGATACAGGTAAACAGACAACAACATTTGATGCTTCATTAATGATAATCATAAATGGTGCTTAGTCTCACTGCAATTTATTGCTAAAATTCAAAAAGTATGGAAGAGAAAGATTCCTAGATAGATACAGAAGTGAAAGGTAATATCAGTAAGTCAATAAAATTGAACTCAGCAAGAGAGAAGCTAAGTGATAAACATTCAATGCCCTGATGGACCTTGACTTCTGGGCAGAGACTGCCTATAACTTTTGGGGTGCAGGTGCCCATTCTGTCCTCAGAAAAGAGTGAAGAGCAAGGCAGAAAGGCAGTTCCTTCCTATTTCAAATGAGTTGACAGTACAGAGGCAGGCTGCCTGCAATTTTAAATTTTTTTCTAGATTTAAAACCTCTTTGCTGTTGGAGATAGATGTGGGGTTGGGGTGGACCATGCCTGATGTCATTGTGTTGGCATTAGCACCACAAGTCCTTCATTGGGTCTGAGGCTTGGTACTGGGCTCTGTCATCATCCAGAATGTGAACAAAGGTCAGCCTGAGGACTACTCTTGGGAAGCTGTGGCAAGTGAAGGACTGCACAGATAACACAAAGCCAGGGAAAGGAGTGTGCTAGCACCGAGGTAGAAAGCTGTCGTCCAATGGTCACCTGAAAAAAGGATGGGTCAGAACCCTCCATGTGCGGCTGCATCAGCCCCTTGGAATCAGAAAGTGCCCCAGGATACAGTCTTGCTCTTTTCCCCTCTGCTCATTTTTAGGTCAAACTCTAACCATGTTGGAAAACTTAGCAATTTCTTTTTCTTTTTTTTAAACTTAAGAGATTATAGGAAAGGGTGGATAAAAACAAGAAATGATACAAAAAGGCAGATTTCGAGAAAAGCCTTCACTATATATGGGCAGAATTCACCCCACAAACCAAAGAGTTTTCCAAAATTATGAAGAAAGGACAGCAAAGGGCTCTAGATCTTTGAGGCATTACAAAAGGATGACAGAGTGAATGTGGTGGCTGGCTAAGTCTTCTACCACCTGAGACTCAAGGCAGAATTCAGAAAAGCAGCCAGGGTCACAAATTAAGGTATCTTAGAGAAGTTGGGCTGCTCTTTCCATTTTCTTATACTATTCATTTCCTTCACCAGAAAATATATTTGGATCAAATTGCAATTTCGTTCACTGAATGGGCTCCATTTTGTAGCTCACCTGTGCTCCTTGTGTCCTGATTTCCCTGTCTGATAAAAAGGCTCCTGAACTCCCATTCTTTTCCTAGACACCAGGCCTAAATAATCTACAAATGCATTTAGCCTTAAGGTCTGCAGTTCATTTCTACACATCTTAAATTCTTATTGGAGATACAGATTCAGTTTTCACATTTCCGGTAGAAAATTTGCACCTTGGCCATCTTTAGACATTACACACTGTCAGTCAGGCTCCTCGATCTCTACCATCAACAACACCCAGCAAACAAAATACATCACTTAACACGCTTCAATTCCACTTGGGCATCTAGAGCCACTGCCTTGATACGTAATGTTCCAAAAGCTGTGTGTCCAACAGCAGCAAGGTGCTTGTTAGGATAGATACATTGGTGCCAATAATACTGAAATTTGGTTTCTAGCTGCACTTTTTGTCAGTTTGGCTGGGAAGATCCGGACAGCTGGAAGTGAGCTTCTCCATCATTTTCTGCTTTCTTCTTTGTATCAATTTTCCACCTGTGAAGCCCAACACCCCACCACCAAGTGCAGCTGCAATTCCTGCCACTTTGAAGCCTGCAAGGAGGCCAATCGGACCCCCCACCACTCCTCCGATGAGTGCACCTGCCACAGGCAGAGCTGCCAGCTTGTATTTTGCAGCCTGTAAAAAAAAAAAAAAAAAGATTCAATTTAGAAATTGAGTTGAGAATATCTGCCTGTGGTGATGTGCATTTTCCTCATTACTCCTGGCAATGTCTCTTTAACTCTTGGTACATAATTAACCTTAGAGACTGTACTTGTTGGGAGAGAAAAAAAAGTTTCCACAGGTAGGTACTACAATTGCTCCAGATCTCAGGACTTGGAGAAATGGGCTACAAAGAGTGAACTGCTACAAATCGATTTTACTTGTAAAACAATCAATCCACTAACTAGCTGGCTTATTTAGTTTCCATCACAGATTCCATAACCATTTTTGGTTTTTTGTTTATTTTTGCTGCAGAGATTATTCTGTACTATGAACCTGGTGTTCAAATATACATCGTATGGAAAATGGATGCTCCCAATCCATGCATGCAGTCACATCCTTACACTTTGATTCTTGGCCCTGCCCCACTCCTCTCCCTGGATCTCTGCAGACATTCATTCCCTCATGACACCAAGTGCTTTATACTCAGGCTACAGTTTACTCTCTCTTTGAAAAGAGAAAATTTCTCTCCTAATAGAACGAAGCTTTGAGTAGAATATTACAACCATTGATTTCTTGCACTACCTATGTGTCATTTCTTCCTTATTTCCTTAATTGCTGGTTCCCTCAACACTGAAGAGAGCAGATCAATTGGGTTAATACTAGAGATTCCTGGGAGCCAGAGTACCATTGATTTGTCAGCAGGAGCAGAATCTTACCTTCCCCAAGTTTTTGGTTCCCTCTTCAACATTCACAGCAGCACTGTTGACATGGTCTGCAATGCTGTCAATCTTCTCCTGCTGCGACTAGATGCAAAGGAATTATGAGTGAGCGCTCCTGCTGGGGAGCGGTGGGACGCCAACACACACTATTTTAATTCCTGTAATCAGGGCCCTGGGTCCTGCAGCCTTCCAGTCTTAATAGCGGTTCATTAATAGCATCTGATAAACCATGTCGAAAGCACAAATTCACTTCCATGAAAAAAAGAGGGGACTTAATTATTAGGTAATAAACGGGTGGCACCTTCATAGCGAAAAGCATCTCACACTGAAATTCATTCAAACAACAAACATATTATTGTTCAAATGAATCCACTTTCCAGGAGGAAAAAACTCCAAATAAGCATTTACATGTTATGTTGGGTTTGATGAGGGGAAAAAACAAAATGAAAAGAAAACCCCTCCCTAACCTATCTTCTTTGAAGATTCTGTTTAAAACAGGCAAATTTACCTTAGGAATAAAATGCCCTTGATTTAATAAACATAAAAGGTGTTATGTTTTAGGAATAAGGATATAATATGGTTTGATCTACAATGAAATTTTTCCACTTGTGATATTCAGTAAGGGAGCAGTGAATGAACTCACTGTCCTGGGTTTTACACCTGTACCCTAAACCTAATACATTAAAAAACCATGACAAGTTAAACTATTTCAGGTCCAATATATTAATAAAATATATTAAATAGCAACACCTGCGCTGATACAGGAGCAACTGTGGCTCTGGACCCGGGGGACAGGAATGCTGAGGCAAGTGGGGGCATTTTCCTCTCTGAAGTGTGAAATCCCATGACAGTGCTTCTGACAAGAGGTCACTGAACCTCCGATCTAACACCTCCAGTGACAAGAACATGTCCTTTGCAGGAACACATGCTTACTTTAAAATCAACTCTATTCAAATTGACATAGAATGATGTGCACTCATTTTAATGGTGCAGTGTGATGAATTTTGATGATAAACCCATGTAACCACCATCACAATTAGGGTAGAGACTCTTTTGGTTTTATTTCTGTAATTCGCAGAAAAAAAAAAAAAAAGAGAATCCCTCTTTGATTCCAGATAAATGCCTCCTACAATAAATATGAAATACTTCAGCTTGCATCCTGAAGTATTTGATTGCCCTTACATAACTGACCTGCTCATTTATACTGAGGGAGACATAAATAGCACTCCCCTAATTCCAATCAACATTTCACTTGAGAACAAACAGCACAGCTCATTTTTCCCATGGTTGTCTCCTAGTAGCATTATTGATATTCCTTCCCTTCCCAGTTTGTATCTTTTCACTGGACCTTTTGTGCTATCCCTTTATTCTAGGATTCTCCACCATTATCTTGGTACCACAGTACAATTCCTTAAAAAGTCCTTTTTCAGTTTTCTTTGTCTCAGTGAGAGACAAGTACAACAACGGTTCTTAAATTTAAGTGTGCCACAGAATCACCAGTGGGGCTTCTTTAAACTGATTGCTGGGCCCCACCCCAGTATGTCTGGGTAGAACCTGAGAATTTGTGTTTCAAGTAAGTTCCCAGATGTTACTCAAGCTGCCGATTCTCAAAACTTTAAAACTCACTAGTACATAGGGTAACAATAAGGGCATAACCTCTGGTCAGAAATTCTGTTTTCAGATTCTCCACGTACAACTTTGGACTCTCTCTGTGTCAGTATTCTCAGCTATCAAATAAGGATAATGCTATTATACCTCATAGAGTTGAAAGGAGAAAGAGATGTCTTCAAAGCATGAGGGGAACAACAGAAAAATTCATCCTGACTTTCCCAAGTGTTAACTCTCATTTTCCTATCAAAAAATATATTGAACTTTTTCCTATGATGCTTGAAAATTCTAGGGCAAACATTAGATCTCTCTTAGCATTTACTTGTTGGTTTTTTTATTTTTCTCGGACTGTAAAACTTTTAAAGTTGGCTTTCTTTTTCTGACCCATAGAAGCAAAAGTGCCACCACTAATATCCAACTTGCCTGCATTTCTGACACCCTAGCATTGTTTCTGTTTGGGACGCCCTGAACACTCCCCACTCTTGCCTGAAAGACTCTAAGCTAGCAGATAAACCACAGAGGTAAAATTCTGTTATCAACCTTTGTAACTTAATGAGCTGAGGGTAGAGGAAAAATAGCCCATGTTCTTCCTTTCCCTCAGCCCCCAACAAGTTTCAGCCAGAGGGAGGAGCCACCAGGGATATTGCCATTTCCATCTCCAAGTGTGAGCTCAAGGCCTCAGGAAAATACCTTTTAAAGCTCCTTCCTAAAAAGTCTGGATATTGCAAACTTATTAATTTTTAATTTAAAGTGAAATTTTAAATATTATTTTAATATTTTTAAATGAAAATCCTTTGGAATAAATGGAGAAAAGACTAGAAGAAAAAATCAATGCTAGGATTACTGATTATTTGAACTATAACATTCTCTATCACTACAATCCTCAGCACTTGTGAGACCTGTCTTGCCCAGAAGTAGCCCACATCTGCAAGTCCAATTCACTGGCCCCAGAAGATTGCCTAAATTTGGGGGAGGGGAGGTAAAACAGAAAGTAGAAAGTCTAGGACCAGCAGGCATCCTCTAATTGTTTGGATCTACCTTCCTCTTCCCCTTAACTTACTTGGTTTGAATCCTCAAACTGCCCATATCTTCGAATTCTGGTTCATGAATAAGGCCTCAGTGAACCACAATGATTAGAGTTAGACATCAAAATGGTATCACAGAGTTGTCAGTCACTATCAGCAGAACGTCGATCTAGACTCCATTCAGAGCTGAATCTGGGCACCACTTCTCCACTGTATCTGTGGCTCTTTATGCTGGGCCAAACCAGACATACACAACCTACCCCAGCCTAGGAAGCCAAGCTCCTGTGACAGCAGCAGCTCAGGTCCTCCTCATTCTATCTGCCAACGATCCCTCTTAGCTTCTGATGTGCTTGTGTTTGTCTTCATCTGCCTAGGCCTCCCACATCTGACAAACTTCAAACCCCTGCCTGGTATTTTATTCTTTGGCACTTGAAAGTGTTCTCAGCTTTCCTTTAACAATGAGCTAAGCCGTTTATGAGGGACACTGCAGTGCTTCTCAAATTAGAGTAGTGTAGAGATTCCCTTGTAAAGGAAAAAAAAATTCAAAACTCAGAGAATATGTCCATGGTTTTCATTTTAAGGAACACTGACTTTCTTTTCCCACTGGCCTGAAAATAACTGAATCTTGATGAGTACTAGGGGCCCCTAAGATTCTGAAGCAAATGTGATTTATCAAATTAATACTTATAAAGAAAAATGCAATTTGGGCAGATGAATTAAAAACTAACAAGAAATTATTTTTTCCTTTAATGCTTATTATGGGCACTTGTAAGCCCAACATCCTTTATATCAAATAATAGCAATACATTCAACAAATTCATCCCCAAATCCATTTACATCAATAAAAATGCTCTTCCTTGGAGAGTTAGTTGTGCAAACTTATTAGTGTGCTTGGAAAACTGTTTCTTTAAGAAGAGAATGCCAAAACTCCAGGTATTTTCCTTTATTCCTAAGTTCCATACTTACTCATATGCAATCAATCATATAAACAGAGAAGTTCAGAAATGCACATATAAACACTATGATATACAGGCAGAGCACAAGATCATATTGGCCTAGAATAGGTAATAAGCAGAGTGAGAAGTAGGACATGACATCTTAGGATTCAGCAGTAGAAAAGGGACTGAAGGAACTCCAGTACTAACATGTCTAAAGGTAATGGTGGTACAAAAGTAGAATTTATGGATGGGGCCAAAGGGATCCAAGGGAAGACAAATGCAGAAATGCAGATATGGTCAGGGGAAAGGAAGAGGATGAGAAGTAATAGACAATATCTCATTTGGTCCTCCCACTGGTTTCATAAAGTCAATTGTTGCCCAATAATATCCCAAATGTCATACAGGTAGGTAATAGAGGAATCTGATCTAATCCATGTTTTTGTGTATCCAGAGAAAACTGGATTTCAAAGGCCATAGGAAATAACATAAAAGGTAAAAGTCAAAATAGGATCAGCAGCAAGGATGTCAAACTACCGGCCTGGAGTTCTTTAAATTCTCCTTGAATTTACTAGGGCTGGGTACAAGAAAAGGGCAGTAAAGCTGAAGACATGTAGCAGGATGCCTAGTAGATGTTAATTTGTTAACATCCACAGGACTACGCTTTGATCTGATGTCTTTATAGGCCCTATTTGTTGCAGTCAAGTACACATAACGTAAATTTACCATTTTAACTATTGCAAGGTATACAATTTAGGGGCACTGAGTACATTCACAATGCTGTACAACCAGTATCACCATCCTGTAGGTTCTTTTTATACTATTCTCCATTCTTCATTGAGCTAACCATTGTACTATGTACAGAGAAAGTGTTCCTTAAGTGTGTGATTAATTTGCATAGATACTATCATATCCATGTGATGATAACAAGAGGATGTGGTCACTCTGGTTATGTTCCCAGGTCATTCTGTACCTAAATGGAGCTTCTGTGAGTCCTTGGCCATGTGGTCGTGAGAACTCAGTCACTCTGGGAATAATAATCAGGGGTTCTCCTTTGAGCTTTTGCCAAATAGCATTCTGCTCATGTCCTGTACACATTATTATAAATAGGGCATTTGTATAGAGCCATGGCTATGGCCAGAGTCTTACTACATGAATCTTCCTGGGGCTGGGGTTAAGAGCTACTTATGTAACATAATCAAACATAACTGTTTAACATAACTGTTAAATGGCTAAAAGCTTTCATTTTTCTTTCATGTGCCTACCCCACTGGAAAGGAAATGTATTTGTCTGGAGTGAGAAGAACTCTGTACATGTTTTGTTTGTTTTCTAAATCAACTTTATTAAGGTATAATTTACATACATTAAAAGACATATTTTAAATGTACAGGCTGATGACTTTTGGCAAAGGGGCAAATTTTACAAACTGCATTAGATTCAGAAATTATTAGTTACAATAATTGAATAAATTTTGATTCTAAGCAACACATATTTTGGGATTCCCTGCTGTATGCAAATATATTATTAGATTATATAGATACCTAATCCAGAGACTTCCAGCATTTTGCTGCTTCTGACTTAGATGCATCAGAAATAATTCAAATTTAATTTTAGTTGTTACATTTCAAGAAAAAATTCACAAATTAGCATATAAGCAGAATAAGGAGTGAGTACCAGAAAGTCTAAAAATCATATTGCAGAAGGAAGACAAGGGCTGGGGATATAGCTCAGTTGGTAGAGTGCCTGCCTTGCAAGCACAAGGCCCTGGGTTCAATCCCCAGCACCACAAAAAAAAAAAAAAAAAAAAAAAAAAAAACCTAACAGAAGGAAGACAAAAGAATAAGTTCTTAAGAAGTAAAAATATGGAAAGGTGGGGTACGGAGAGGAAAGTGATACAGGTCTTAAGACCTTGTAAATCTTTTATATGGAAAAAAGTCAAATGTGCTTGGTATGTGGCTCTAGAGGGTAAAAGTATCAAAGAAAAGTTATCACAGAGCAGAGCTTACATATGGAAGACCTTCTGACTTTGCACTCCACATGGCATGGTAGAAACATCAAGTATGCCTGCACTGTAATTATGCAAAAAGGAGCTAAAAGACCCTTTGAGAAGTTGGGACAAGAGTAGTGGTGTTGGGTTAGTTGGCCTCTTAATTTCCCCTCATTCCAATTCTATGGTTGTATGATCTTAGGCACTTTAAACTTGAAGTCAGATCTAAGGGAAACCATACCTAGGAGAAGGACAATCCCCAAATCATGATTTGATCAAGAATTTAAAACTAAACCTAGATAGAAGAATAACCAGAAACAGGCTAGCACCTTTGTGGATATGCATATATAACACACCTACTCATATACACTAACTTCCTATAATTCCTAGGAAGGAAAAATAAGAATTGTTTAGAAATATAATGATAGAAAACCTATATTTCCCACCAAAACTACCTTGTGCCTCCTAATCTATGTTAACAGCATCATTGGGGCCCAATTATGTAGAATAATGCCATAATATTTCTTATCTTTGACTCCATCTTCCTCCATTTTCTGTAGTCTACCCTAAAAATACCTTCCAGTATTGCTGCCACTACTCCAGGTAAAACTCCTACAACTGATTCTTAACTAGTCATTCTGCCATGACCTCATTCTCTCTTTTCTTTTTCCATTGGTTCTTTTTAGATATACATGACAATAGAGTATTTTCTGACTTATTATACATACCCAGATTATAACTTATTCAAATTTGGATCCCATTCTCGCAGTTGTACACGATGTGGAGTATCACTGCTGGTGTACTCACATATGAACATGGGAAAATTATGTCTGATTCTTTCTTCCACCATTCTTCACTCAGCTAACAGTGGCCTTTCTAAAGCACAGACTAGATTACAAATTTAACCTGCTCAAAAATTCTACAGTGACTCTGTAGTGCCTATAAAGTAAAGCTCAAATTCTTTGGTATTACGTATAGTTCCATCACAAGTTGGCCCGCACTCTCCTTGCCTACCCACCGTTCTTTATGCCTTGGTTTGTAATACTTCACACTCTCAGACAGGCCAGGCATTTCTCTACATCTTGTCTTTGTTCAGCTGTTTGAAAGGTGCTCCCTTACATGCCCCCCTTGATTGTTTCCTCATTTCTCAAGGCTCATGCAAATGCTATGCCTTGGTGAAGCTATTCTTTATGCTTCTTCCTTACATACATGTTTCTCTCCCTTGGAATTCAATACTGTTTCTTGGAACAGATGATACTTCTCTTCATATCTTATTTTTTCATTTAGTCATTACGTTTAAAAGCTCAGTTTTGGAGGTTCAAGTCTATCTCCACCCACTGCAGAACCCCAAAGGCAAATAATGGGTTTCATTTATTTCTATATTCCACCTTGTCAGATTCCCCAGTACTGAGTGTCCAACACAGTGCCTTTACCTTACATTATTAAATTGAACTGGAATTTGAGGCTCCATACCAGTCTTAAAAATTATAATTTCTATTAAATTCTAATCAGAAGCACAGTGAATGATCAAAGTCTCTCATTCTAATACCCTGCCAATTCTGAGCCAAAAACAGTTATATACTTACACTCACAAGGAGAGAGAAGTCAGTAACCAGTTGACTAAGTTCAATTAAATCCTTAAAAAGAGAGAGAGAGAGAGAAAGTTACTTATTTTATGTCTCACAGTTACCAAGAAGAAAATAATTTTTAACATACCGCTTCTAAGGTTTCCCATGATTCTGCAGCATTTTGATCTCGAGGAATTTCAGGCAACGCATATATCTGAATCAAACTCTGAGAATTAGCTTCATCTTCAGTATTGTGAAATGTTCCTAGATGAACACAGACTCTTGTTTGAAATTTGCTTTTTAGCAAGGACATAGCATGAATCAATGCCACAAAACAACTGCCATGTAAAATGCTCACAAATTAAATTCAGGCTAATAGTAAGCTGATTATTCTATGAAAACAATTGTTTATCCTTGGGCAGCTTGTTCCCTTGGTTAATTAATACACATTTTTTCCCCTCTATCCAGAAAGTCATCTACAAACTGGCTACAAATACCATCTATCCAATCTGAATAATAGAAGAACCAGCAAAGGGAAACTAATCTATTTGGCCAGTATTCCATGAGGGGACACCCAATGTTTCACTGCTAAATTCTTAACCTTTTATTTGGTTATTGTAGTAATAAATACATGATATACAAGGTAATGAAGCAGGTGTGAAGATGTAGCTCAGTGGTGGAGCACTTGCCTAGCATGTGTAAGGCTCAGGGTCTGACTCCTAGCACTGCATCTACTGATGACAATGAGATTGAAACAATGAGAAATGTACAATATGTACATTTTTGTACCTACTGTCACTGTTCTCCTTAGAGTCATTCTTCCGGTACATTACTCCATTGTTTCCTCTGTTTCTTCTCTAGATTTTAAAAAGCCTTCAACCTACTAACACTTTGCTCATTTAACACTGCTATAATGATAAATTAATTTACAATAAAATTCATCTTAAAAGGGTTTCATATTTCCTCATTTTGGTTTTACCAATCTTTCATTCATTCAATTGACATTTATTACATACTGACCATAGGCCAGTCAGTATACCACAGTGCTGGGGACACTATAAAAATAATTATGAGAGTCTGTCACAGTGGTGCACAGGTGTAATCCCAGCGACTCAGGAGACCGAGGTAGGAGGTTCACAAGTTCAAGACCAGTCTCAGCAACTTAGTGAGACCCTATCTCAAAATAAAAATTAAAAAGGGCTGGGGATGTGGTTTCGTGGTAGGGCATCCCTGGTTTAAATCCCATAGCCTGCCTGCCCCACCCCTGCAACTAAAGTTTTCAGGAGGCAACATACTGTAGTTGTTAGGAGCATGGGTGTAGTCACAAAGCTTAGGTTAGAATCTTAGTTTGGCTATGTACTAGCTCTTTGATTTCAGAAGATATTTCATTTCTGGATTATTTTTCTCATTTGTAAAATAAGGTGATTTTACTTTGCACAACACCTGGCTTATATATAAAAACAAGTGCTCAATAAACAGTTAACTACTACTATAACTGCTATTGCTGCTATTATTAATAGAGTATACCATAAAATGTGTGACACAGACCAGTTAACTGTAAAGTTCATTCAAGATAGTCTGGTAAGACTATGATGTCGGTTACTATAGAGTGCTATGTGAGCCTGGCAGAAGCCCACAAACCTTGTGTTGTGGTGGGGAGAGTAGTCAGAGAAGCCCAAGGATGAACAAATCATACAGGTGAACTGGGGTAAAGGTGCAGGAAGATGCAGACTATAACAGGTCAGGGAAAAAAGACAGGATTGGGTGCTAAAAGAGGGTCCGTTTAACTGATGCATACTAAAAAGAGAAAAGCAAAGATTGAGGCTAAATATCCAAGCTGCAGTTATTCATGGCATTGTAAATCATGTTAAAGAGTTGTGTCTTTCTCACAAGATCACTATGGAACCATGAGAAGGATTTGGATTCCACTGGGAAGTAGGAAGTTGCTACAATCAGATTTTAGATTTTAAAAGAAAGCCAAAGCTGCAGTGTGAAGACTATATTAAGGATGAAGTTGAAAGGTGAAGAAATGAAAGTGAAAGACCAGTTGGGAGGCTTTCCAACATGTCCACTGCAATATGTCCAGCTCTAGGACAGTCAGAGTGGAAATGGAAAGAAGAAACCTGAAGTTTTATTTTTTCCTCTTCACTTCAAGCTCAAAATACTTACCATTTTAACATTTTCTGGCTGCCCATTAGGTATTGTGTTTGGTACCAGGAATGGAAAAGTAAATAAATCATTGTGCCTACTCTCAAAGAACTTATATTCTAGAAAAGTCAGAAAGGCAAAGAGACAATCATAAAACAATAGGAAAGTTCATTGATATCTCTCTACCCAAATGAACAGAGATACATTTAGTTTTTTGTGGGATTCCAATCTGGGGGTGACATCTGATCCAGCTTGATGTGGTATGCAGAGGGAAGGCTTCCTAGAAAAGTTGATACTACTGGTTGAAGAAGAGAGGAATATAAATTCTAGATAGAGAAACTTGATTGAACAAAGGCCCTCAAGAAACAACATTGCTAATGTAAAATTACCATTTCAGTGTTAACAAAACATGAAGCAAAATAAAAGAGTTATAAGACATTATAAATGATGAGGGGGGAACTTGTTGACCAGGTTAAGACTCTAGACTTTATGTGGCAGACAACAGAGAGTTGCAGAAGGTTATAAACGGGTTTTGAAATGACATGATGACATGTGACCTGATCTACTCCTAAAAGTCAGTCATCATAAAACTAAGTCCATATTTCCTTTTGTTACTTTATTTCAAAACTTTTAATTGAATGATAGTCTATAAAACTGCATTACTAGAGTTATCTTAAAATTTATGAACACTTAACCTCTCAATAACTAAACTTATTTGAACTGTTTAAAAAGAGCATAGTCAGTAGACTTAAAAGTAATTTGTAGGTTTATCAGGATTGACAGTGTACTTTAAATTTTGAACTTATTTACAAATATTTCTTAAAGAAGGAGCAAAAACGTCAGTTACAGAGTAAGTTTTACATTACAGCATTATGACAAATATCCAATACTTTAAAAGTTCTCAATGAGTTTTGTTAAATGCTTAAAATATTTACTTAGTACCTTAAGTAATCACCATTAAGACACTTTCATTTTCACTTCAACCAAGATAAATGCATTACCATACGACCTTTCTTCTACTTAACATTCCTACATATTGGTGAACAATGATAACTTCATTATCATTATCCAACCAAATGCAAAGTGGAACTTTATGACCTTGCCCACTTTAAAGATTTTTTAAGCTATATCCTATGTACAATTAAAAAGGATTTAAACAGAGTATGTTAGGGCATATATAAAAAAGAGGAAATATTATCATTGTAAATTCTTTATCTAAAATAAGGGATGAGAAATGTTTGACATTTAAATAAACATAAAAGATTGTCTTTAGTAAAAAATAAGAAATGTTTAAGTCATTTCCATCTCACTCGAAACCAAACTGCGTATGCATCTTAGTTCAAATAGAATCTTAGAACAAAGAAACCTATTCTCTGCCTTAGAAAACCCTGCTGGAAACTTAAAACTCTGAACATCACTAATCAATTCAAGCATGACTATCAATTAAGAAAGCAAACCTTTTAATTTCTACAACTTCCATCATTCAATTTCAACTTATACCTCAGTGATTATCCTTTGTCTTTGAACTCTTACAAACTTCTATGGATATGCTGAGGCAAAATACTGAGATAGATTATAGCTACAAGAAAGAATACTGAAGAACTTTAGCTTCTTCACAGAAGCAAAAACCTGTAATTGTTTCACATTATATAAGAATCTCTGTCCTGCCCATGTGCAAACAACTGTAAGTATAAAGGGCAAGCATGTGTATCACTCACCCTGTTCCTCAAACTCTAAAATTGCTGTTAAAGCCTTTTTATTCACTATAAATTCAAATAAACATTAAGTCAGTTGACTCACTTTAGTTGAAGTAAGAAATCAGTTTAAACAGTATGGCTATAACATTTTTCCTTCCTCTTCTATACATATTTAAATATTCTTTCCCTCTTTCTCCATACTTCATAAATAGCAATGATCCTACTAAAATTACAATACAAAACATGAAATTTCCACTAAACTTCACTATATTAGGAAAAGTTTCACTAAAATCTAGATTAATTGAAAAGGATTCTTGGTCAGGCATGGTGGTTACACATCTGTAATCCCAGTGACTCAGGAAGCTGGGGCAGGAGGATCCCAAGTTTGAGGCCAGCCTTAGCAACTTAGTAAGGCCCTAAGCAATTTGGAGAGACCCTGTCTAAAAAATAAAAATAAAAATAAATAAAAAGGGCTGGGTATATGGTTCAGTGGTAAAGTGCCCCTGGGTTAAATCTTTGGCAAAAAGAAAGAAAAAGAAAAAAAAAAAAGCATTCCTTAATTTCTTTCAGGTGTTGATAGTTTAAAAGAGTGAAATAATTTGCTGATAATCTATATAAACGCATTTATCAAAATAAAATTACATCTAAGCCATAGTTTAACCTAACTGTAAAGGAAGACTATTGAGAAAATTAAAACCCGCTGGGAGCAGTGGTATACGCCCAGTTACTCAGGAAGCCAAAGTAGCAGGATCACAAGTTCAAGGCTAACCTTGGCAACTTAGTAAGACTCTATCTCAAAATAAAAATTAGAAAGGGCTGGAGGAAAAAAAAAAGAAAGGGCTAGGGAAGTAGGTCAATGGTACAGCCGTCTGAGTTCAATCCCCTGTACCGCAAACAATTTAAAAAAAATTAAAACCAACAGAAAAAACATCTTCTGAATAATATAATACAAAATTACCTACATATTTCACAAAAATGTTCTATACATGTATATACCTGAGATAAAAATCTAATATTCTACCAAATTCAATATGCTGGTCTGAATTTCCCAGCAGCTTTAAGATTGGATTCTTTTGTGACTATTTGTTTAAAGTGTAATAAGATTCTTTTCCTACTGTGCTGTTGAAGTGTGTCCTGGTTGGGAGTAAAGAAAGACAAAAAATGAAGAGAAGCACTGATTCGCTCTGTATGGCTTGAACCACCTTTCTAAATACAAATCAGATTTGTGGGTTCATCATTTCTCTTGGTGGGAAGCAATATGCTAAAAATGAAACTAGACACACAAGTGAGACAGAAGGAGTTTCTCAGATCAACCAAGATTGGCAGAGAAGATTTGCTTCAGGAATTCTTAGAATCTGGACAAAAGAAACAGCAAAATCATCACAGCTTCCCCCTAAACTTAATAAGCTTCTTTCATTCTCCAGAGAACATGAAACGTCCTATTTTACTTGTTATTTCTATCTGTAAATGAAAAACTATTTTTGCATTTTTTATCTCACTCATGGAAATGTGGCAACATTGCTCCTGAATCTCTGCTGATGTTTCCAACCAATTTATTTAGAATCAGACTTGTAAAGGAAAAAGTATTTTAAGGCACTTAACGTCTATGCAAATAACATATTTTTCTATATAGGCTGTCACTACTATAATGAGTATCTAAAGCAAAAATAAGGAAAGACCAGAGAACACAGGATAAAAACATGCAGAATGAAAGAAAAGAGTCTATAGTTAGAAGAAGACCACTTATGGAGCAAACCCAATTCCTACCCACTATTAAAAGTGTTATGTAAATTAGTTACCTGAATCCTTTTCATTATTCTTCTCCTTTCCCATCCTGTCAATTATTTGTTAATAATATATATATATTTTTTTTGGATTTAAGGCAATCCAACAGAAACTAACACTTGGTAAAATACTCAGGCACTTGGTGAGACAGTAATTTTAACTGTTTTATGTTGGCAATGGATTCATAGTCAAAGCACAATCTGACCAGGAGACTATCTGGAATTTGAAATTCTACAGGCTGTTTTAGGTTTAGTTTAGGTATGCTATTTTATAAACAGAATGACTGTCTTAATCAAAGCAACACTAGTTTCAGAGATTTAATTTTGTAGCTCTCTCCCAGTAGCAAGTAATTAGATATTTAGCCTATGTGGTATCCCATGAATAAACTGAGAAGTTTGAAAATCAAAAGAGTTGGAAGATGAATTTTGCCTATTTCTTCTCCCTCATCCTCTGATTTTACCCTAATCTTTTTCATTTCCTCTCTACACATGCTTTCTCAAATTCTGTCAATCTTAGTCTTTATACCACTCCTCTTCTTAAGGAGAAAGCTAATTACCAGCAAACTGGTTAGAATGACTTCCTCTAATAATCATCCAATTTCTCTAATGATACATAAATCCAAGTGTCTTAAGCACAAACGTGGATTTCCACTGGTAGAAACACAAACAATGCAATAATAAAATGTAAATTAAGGCAAGCATTAGATTATTAATATATTGTGAGAAAACTCTCAGAACTCAAAATTTTGCTTGTCAGGGAATTGCTGGGGATGGGCAGTTCAATGCTAAATAGCAAAAGAGGATGATGCCAGATACTTTTTCCAGAATATTCAGCTTATCTTCACTGTTATTACTGCCATCACAACTGTCACACTGTCTGGGTACATAAGATGGCTCCCTAATCAAATGGAACTATAAAGCTCAATGTCTTTACATATGCACATAAAGCATCAGTTTGTGCTAAGTGATAACAACCTTCTTCCACGCCTATATGGCAGTGATAACTACAGATGAATGGAAATGAAAACTGTAACTACAAAGTATTAAAAACATGATTCCAAATAATCTTCAAACAAGGGTTGAGTGCTAACATCTCCTTCTCCTCAAAACATTTTAGGCGATGGTTATCCACAGAGTGAAGTGATTGTAGCACATATGAAATTGCAAAGTTTTCCCTAAAAAGATATTTATTTATCAATTTATAAAACATTTATGAGGGCTGGGGTTGTAGCTCAGTGGTAGAGTGCTTGCCTAGCATGCATGGGGTCCTGGATTCAATCCTCAGCATCACATAAAAATAAAGGTATACTATCCACCTACAACTAAAAAATATTAACAAAAAATTTATGAATGGTTCACTATATGCAAAACATTGTGACAAATTCTAAAGATACAATAAAACAAGATTACCCAGAAACTCTGAATAGTAGCCTAAATATTTCTTCCAACATTTTTTATTCCCCTGTAATTACTGCATCATTAGTACTGAAAATATAAACTTAAAAATCATCTGGATTTAGTGCCGGGCGCGGTGATGCATGCCTGTGATCCCAGCTCTTGGGAGCCTGAGGCAGGAGGATCACAAGCTAAAAGACAGCCTCAGCAACTTAGCAGGACCCTAAGCAACTCAGTGAGACCCTGTCTCTAAATAAAATACAAAATAGGGCTGGGGATGTGGCTCAGTGGTGGAGTGTCCCTGGGTTCAAACCCCAGTACCAAAAAAAAAAAAAAAAAAAAAAAAAAATCATCTGGATTTGGCGATAGGAAGTGGTATAGGAGTAAATAAAAATAAAGAAAAACTGGGCAGGCATAACTTCCTTAAGATTCTATTCTAATTCATACCTTATTTACACTTTACCTTTTTTATAAGGACCAAAGGCATCTATGATACCTAAGATGTAATAAGATGGAATAAATAAAAGAAAACTGCTAAACAATAAAACAAAAAATCAAGCTAAAATCAAGTTAAAATCAAGTTAAAAGTTTAACTCTTGGTGATTAAAAAATTTGGCTTTAAGCTCTATAGTTCGTAACTCAAGTAAGGAAGCCTTATCAGTTACTCCATTCAATACCAATAAGATAAAAACAAAACAAAACAACTTTGAACTACTACTATGGATTAAATCAAGAATTTCTTCAGGATTAAAGACATTATTATAGTGGGCTGGGTTGTGGCTCAGTGGTAGAGCACTTGCCTAGCATGTGTGAGGCACTGGGTTCGATTCTCAGCATCACACATAAATAAATAAATAAAATAAAGGTCTAAAAAAATTATAAAAAGAAACACCATTATAAAGAAGTGGTCAACAATTATTAACTAGATCTTTAGAAAAGATAAAAGGACAAGTTTTACAGGGCTATTTAATCTGAAGAGTATTACTTCATAAAAATTAATGGCATGATACCCACTGCAGACTTTTTATTGTCAGTCAAAATCAGAGAACTGAGTTGGGAGAGAGATCTAATACCTCCTGTGAAAACCAGTGTGCTTAAGGGAAAAAAGCATGCCTGAAGAGGTCACCTTTGCACTGGAGAGAACTAAGGAGTATGCTGCAGATTAGGATGACATAGTCTTAGGAAATATTTTAAATTTCTTTTCAATATACAGGCAAATAGTAGTTGAAGCTCTGAGATTCCTCTCCATATGGCAATTTATCCTGCAAATTTTCCAGTGTACACATTTGCAGCTCACTCAGGGTCCAAGGATTCAACATATTGGGATAGAAGGTAGCCCCTAGAGACCTACAGATAATCAGCAATCTCTATGCAAGGAGGTGAGCTTTAATTAACTGCATTACTGTGACTCAAGAATAAGACTCTGTATAACATTACCACCAACAGTCATGGATCTGGTCAAAGGAGGCTGTAATAAGGTTTCTTCATCATTAAATTGTTTCTTAAGTTCTTCGACAGATTCCAAATGGAGTTGGAGAAATTCTGCTGTTGCTGTTGATGCTTCTTCTTTAACAGGATCTATCATTCTCTTCAGAAGTATCAGGTCATCCTTTCGGACTTTCAAACAAAGCTTCTCCATTTCTCGGATATTGGAGCGCAGTTGCTATAAAAGAAAAGTATTATGGCACCTTCTGTTGTAGAGAAAATGTAATCATTTCCATTCACAATTGTAACAAAGTACTTCTGAAAACAAATGTTTTATATTAAAAGCCAGTGGCATTAGTGATTTTTTCTATTTTCCACATATAGCATCTTCAGAATCCACATTCTCATACTTTGAATTATTTAGCAGTTTTCCATCATTAAATGTGACTATTCTACAAAGGTAATAAATACTCTTCAGAATAAATAAAACACTACAGAAACACATAAAGAAAAACTGATTTTCCCATTTCACTAATCCTATTCCTTCTCTTAACCCAATTCTACTATGTATTTCTCATGGTTCATGCACACATTAAGCATATATAGGCCTTCTCTCTTTATTAAAAAGTGGATAATATTATGCATAACAATCTATAACTTGTCATCCACACCCCAACTTGACAATATTATCATGGACATCCCTCCTGATCAATAGTTATACCAACTGTTACACTAATATTCTATATATATACTATAATATTGACGGTCTAATGCTTCTATCCTACCATGACCCTATATACTTCCTTTAACCTTATGGCCACTCTCTTATCATTCCAGTACAAACTAGAAAACCTTGGGATAACTGAATTATATATTCAAACCTATGACTCACAGTCATTAATATGTTAAAATTATATAGCCGTAAGGGCTCCTTAAGTTCACCCTGACAATTTCACAAGAAGGAAACAAGTCTAAACACATAGCAGAATTAGGACAAGAGACCACGTCTCAAGTCCTAGAATATTGCTCCCAACACACTACCACCTCCTGACTGAGTGACTCCTTTGTGGATTACAATTGTAAAACTTGGTTATATATTTGCCATATAGTCTTAGAGATATTTTAGGCAATATTATGCTTTTTTTGTTTGTTTGTTTGTTTTGTACCTGGGATTGAACCCAGAGGCACTTTACCACTGAGTCGCATCCCCAGCCCTTTTTTAAGTTTTACTTTTATTTTGAGACAGGGTCTCACCAAGTTGATTAGGGCCTCACTAAATTGTTGAGGTTGGCCTCAAACTTGTGATCCTCCTGCCTCAGCCTTCTGAGCGACTGGGATTATACCCCAGAATTTCACTGGGATAATATTGCCAGCTGGGCAATGTTATCTTGAAAAAAGCACTGATGTTTTCCTGCAGATAAAACCAATGAGCATTTATCTGTCACATATTCTTCCTCTCCTAAAAGACTTGTACATATGTCTATGTCAACAGATAAATTATCATGTCCAACTAAGAACTCTATTACTATGGGTGAAGGGAAAAAAATTTTAAGGGAAAGAAAATGCCTACTTAAGTATAAAATCTGATACTATAATAACAAATATAATAATAATAATAAAATAAACATAACTAATAACTACATTTTTATCAATACTTACTATAAGCTATCCATTGTGCTAAGTGGAAATATCTTTAAAATGGATATTACCATAATTATCACTTTACAGAATAGAAAATTAAAGCAAGAAGTAAAAAAAAGTAGCCACAGATCACACTGCTAGTAAATGATACAATCAGAAATGAAATTCAGGCCAAGGATCTTGTATCCTTCACAGCTTTACTATTGGATAACATTAGGCAACAAAAATATAATGCAAAACACATGTATATAATTTCTTTAATAGTCACATTAGAAAAAAAGAAACAGGTAAAATTAATTTTAATACTTATTTAACCCAATGTATCTGAAATATTATTTCAACATGCAATCAACATAAAATTATGAATTGAGTGTTTTTTATTATTCTATTTGTAGTCAATCTTAGAAACTGGGTATATATTTTATATTTACAACATATCTTAACACAAACTAGCCACATTTTAAGTGTTCTTCGGCCCTCTGTGACTTGGAGCTACCACACTGGATAGCACAGGTATAGAGTCTCTCTCAAAACAAACAGTAGGAATAGTATAGCAAAACTACATGAAAAAACATAAAGTAGGTGTTCCTGCTCCTGGAAATAGCATACTAGGCAGCTCAGAATAACTTTCCCACTAATGATTACTTTAAAAGCTGAATGAAAAAAGTCATAAAACCAACTAAAATAAAAAAAAACCCTCAAAAGCATCAAAAAGCAAACAAGATAATAAGTAATTTGTAGGACAAGAACTGGTCAAAGATGGAAATCCAGAAAAGTAGTCCTGAACTCAGGTCACATTTGCTTTGGGAACATAACAATGCAAACTCACAAAGGTTGGGATAAAAGTTCCATGGCAGGACATGCTAACTATAAGGGCCCTGGTGTTTTAGGCTATTCCCTAGAAGCACAGGTATCCTGAAATAAGCCACCTCTTGCATGAAGAGCAGATCAGTTTCCTATCTCTTGAGTAGCTTGCAAAATGCTTAAACTTTGAAATTGTACAAAGATAACCTTAGAAAGTATCCTCAGAAGCAGAAAGGAAGTCAAATGCAAATCTTCTCACAAGGAAGATAACATCATTCCTAGCTTCAAATAATTTTTCAAATATAATGTCTACCAATCAATCAAAGATAATCATATATGAGAGGACATATGGAACATGAAGAAGCAGTAGAAACAACAAACAGAAACATACAAATGGACACATCAATTTATAAAATATTTACAGTTATTTTGTTCATAGATATAAAAAATCAAGCTTGAAAATCAGAAACTACATAAAGCAACACATAGATTTTTAAAAAGATTAATATTTCATAATTTTAAAATAGTGTTCAAAAGAAAGAATTTAATAAATGAATTTAGCTGTATATTAGGCCCAACTGAAGAAAAAGTGGAAACTAGATCTAAAGAATCTGTTAAAAAATAAAGAAGGAAAGTTAAAAACACAGAAGAGGAAGTCAAAAAACAGAGAACACATTTATTTAACTATAATAATAATAATAATAATAATAATAATAAATATTTAGAATCTTAGAAGATAGAAAACAAATTTTAAATATGTATAATCAGAAAAATGAGATTACACTCCATTTATATATGATATATCAAAATGTATAAATGCATTCTACTGTCATGTACAAAAAATTAGAACAAATTTTTAAAATTAATTAAAAAAAAGATAACGGCTGAGAATTTCCAAAAACAGAGGGAGGAAAGATATCAATCCAGATTCAAGAAGGTCAACATATCCTGAAAAGAATAAACAAAAAAAGATTATAACTAGCTAAAACAAAGGAAAAGAGGAGAAAAAAGATGTTCAAGAGGGACTAGTCAGTAAGAGTAACTAATTCCTCAGTCAAGAGGAACTTACCACTGCAGTCAGTAAGATCATAACAGGGCTTCTCAATAGCAATAATGAAAGTTGAAGACAACTAAATGATGTATTCAAACTACAGAAAGAAAATTGCTGGCAACTTAAAATTATTCCCTGCAAAAATATCCTTCAAGACCAAAGGTAAAATAACATTTTTAGAAAAACAAAACCTGAGCAATTATCATCAGCAAATACTTGGTAAATGCTTTTTACATAACATTTAAGTGGAGGAACATACATGGAACTGAAATATTCTATTGTTCTTGTATTATCTGTGTTGCTAAGTCAAGGATGTATGTTGTAGTTTTTACTAAAAGCCTATAATATAAAAGCTAACAGAGAAAAAAAACCTGAATCAATTGAAAAATATAAAATCATCCCCCAAAAAGTTAAGATTGAGATGAAAAAGAACCAAAAAGGTAGAGTTAGAGTGCACACAAGAGCACAAAAGATTGAAACTGAAATATATCATCAATTGTATTACATATAAATGAAATAAGTATTCCAGCTGTAAAATGAAGAAATTCAGACTGGATAAAAAAGCAAAAGAAGTACATTTATGACTTACAGAAAAAATAAAAGAATGGAAAAGATACATGATAAACCCTAATACTCTCCAAGAAAACTTACTGTAGCAATATTAATATCAGAGAAAACAGACTTTAAAGCCAGAACATTACTAGAACTACAGAACTGCTTTATAATAATAATATCTTCACCAGGAACATATAATTCTAAAAGTTGGGTATACCTAATAACATAGCATAAATAATGTAATCCAAAACTGACAGAACTACAAGGAAAAATTTAAATTCACAATCATAATGGAAGGTTTTAATACTTTTTCAGGAACTGATGGAACAAATGGACAAATGATGTAAGTAAGGCATAGGGGATTTGGACAAGATTAACACAAACTTGATCTAAGTTACAGATTGCTACATCCAACAAGTTGAAAATATAGATGTAAAAAACACAGGCAGAATTTACAGAAATTGACTTTGTACTGTCTTAAGTTTTACAATACTCTGATCATAATATATTTAACTTGTAATAATTAGTGGAAAATATAGCTACATATACTCCATGTATTTAGAAAGATATTTCTATATAACCCATAGGACAAAGAAAAAAACACAATGGAAATTAAAGATGTTTGAACTGAATGAAAAGAAAATAATTCATATTAAAACTTACAGCCAGCTAAAAACTGTAGTTAGAAATGTATATAAGTCCATATACATTAGAAAAGAAGAAAGGCTGGAAAGTAACTGACTAAATATCTATCCTAATAAACTAGAAAATAACAAAAATGAATGCAAAGGTAGAAAGGAGAAAATAATAAAGATGTGAACATAAATTTGATGAAACAAAAATAAACACACAATAGATCAAAGTCAAAACTTAATTTGGAAATATTAATAAAATTGATAAACCTGAGTGGTAGTTCAAAACAACAGAGAAAGCAAAAATAACCCAAATCAGAAATAAACAAAAGGGGATATCACTACTGATCTTACAGAATGAAACCACAAGAAGACAATATTATGAACAAATACATGCCAATAAATTAGAAAAGTTAGATGAAATAGATAAATTCCTAGAAAACTACAATTTACCAAGCTGGTAAGTAGAAATACCAATAGTCACATAACTATTAAAGAAATTAAATCTATATTTTGAAACTCCCCTGCCTTCTCCCTTTCCACACACAAAGCCAAAACCAAGCAAACCCCAAAACCCAGCATGAATGATTTCACTGGCCAATTCTACCAAACATTTAAAAGAAATCATAGGAATTCTTCAAGGGAATGATAAAAGACCATGTTCTGAAATTATATAAATTCTTCGAGGGAATGGTAAATGACCATTTTCTTACCTGTTCTTTTTTTTTTTTAATTTACTTATTGATTCATTGAACACAAATGGAGTACAGCTATTGTTTCTCTGGTTGTACACAAAGTAGAGTCACACCATCTGTGCATTCATACATGTACACAGGGCAATGATGTCTGTCACACATTCTGTTATTACTCTTACCCCCACACCCCGACCCCACCCCTCCCTTTCCTCTATGCTATCTATCCTTTCTCCATCATTCATTTATCAGAGAGACCATTTGGCCTTTGGATTTTTGGGATTGGCTGATCTCACTTAGCATAACAGTCTCCAACATCATCCATTTACCTACAAATGCCATAATTTTATTCTTCTTTATGGCTGAATAATATTCCATTGTGTATATATATACCACAGTTTCTTTATCCATTCATCTATTGAAGGGCATCTAGGTTGGTTCCACCATCTGATAGCAGGGACTCAATACCAAGCTCAACAAGTGAAGTAAGAAAAAGGAAAAATTCACACCAGACTCATGTACTCTCATGCAAAAGGATACACAAATCCTAAAGAAAATGTCAGCAATTTAAATCTGGGAGCATATAAAAATATAGCAATAATAGTAAGTGAACAGATAATTCATTTCAATAGAGGATTGGAAGACTATTGTTATAGATGACAACAGGTAAGGATCAAGTCAGACACAAAAGATTGGTTTAATACAATTTATGTTTTGTTAAAAAACAGGTTAAACTAAACTATAGTCTTAAAGACTTCTGTAAAATTATGCAGAAAAGTTTGGAAGTATTTACCATAGAAATCAAGATAGTGATTACTTTGGGGGAGGTGGATATAATTGGGAAGAGGCTATGAAGCCCTTCTGGTATGCTGGCAATGCTAACTATAAGGACCCTGGTCTGTTTCTTTTTCTTTTCAAATGAACACACACTATTTTTATTTTAAATCCAGATTCCTAAAAGGAAATTTCATCACCCTAATTACATACTTTTACAAGCCTGCACACTGGCAGGAAGATGGTCCACAGTTCCTAATATTGAGCACATATACGAAAACAGAACTTTGTAAATTAAAGAAAAACTAACATACTTTCATCTATTCAGTAATTATTTTTAAAATTTGCTGAATTCTTAATCTGAGCTGTGGCACATGAGTATTCACAATATAATTATGTAGGTGTATATTTATGATTTAGGCATTTATGTATGGTTTAAAATAAAAAAGTTTCAATATTTTTAGGAAAGAATATTATATTAGCCTGAAGGGTAAATTAACATAAGGATAGAAATAAGATTGAAAACATTTGAGTAGGAAAAAATTCAATAGGGATCTTATTGTGGAGTTATATTAAGTACCATCTATTGGATAAAAGACACTAACTCACCCATTTGATTAGACTCTGAAGTTTGTCAGAACAGAGACTATACCTAATCTCTTCACCACTGTGTCCTTTCAAGACTGTATTTAGTTCTTGGTATAAAGTACAACTCAATAAATATGGTAAATGAATAAATTCCTTCTTAACATTTTCCACAAAGCAGCACAGTAGTGATCTTACAGTAAGATAGATCATCAGGTATGTGAGATCAACCAAGATTCCACCCTGGAAAAGCACAATATGAGTCGCTAGCATATGAAATACTTCTTTCATTGGGCAGAAGAAACAATGAAAGGAGCTACTCCTTTGGAATTAATTCTGACATACAAGAATAAAATAATGTAGTGAAAATGAGAAAGCACGTTGGAGTTCTTAATGGTTAGGAATTCTGGGACTAGTGATTTTTTTTAGGGAGGTTAATATTACCAACTCCAAAGAAAAATAGTTGAATGATGCCATAACATAAATTACATTGTGATAAGAAGATATTATTTTTAAAAAGGACATAATTTAGTTTCTCAAATGCGAATTTCTCACACTATAAAAACAAATTAATCTCATAAGAAAGAAAATAGTGGCATCTAAAGAATCTAATATGATCGTGGAGGGTATGTTAGGGGTTTAAGAGACTTGTCCAAAAAAAAAAAAAAAAAAAAAA
>JAJEJO010000390.1:147535-161893 GCA_020662805.1 Glaucomys volans
AAAAAAAAAAAAAAAAAAAAAAAAAAAAAGGAATGATAGGCACATGAATACAAAAGAGTGGTGTGAAACAAGGAGACTCATGTAAGTAAAGTAAAAGCCCAGAATGAGCGGAGGCTGGTGAAAAATGTTAAGAACAATAAAAAGGATTTTAAAAACACATGTACAGCAAGAACACGAAAGAGGTTCAGGCCTACTGCTTAGGGCAGATGGTATAATGTTAACAGATGATGCAGAGAAAGCAGAACTACTTAACTCCTATTTTGTTTTTGATTATTAAGGAGAAATTCAAAATTGAAAGGGGTAAGAAACATGCTCAAATGAAATTTTTAAAAATGTGCCTTTACTATAAGGATCTAGACAGGTTTCATGACGGAGGGGAGATTTGAGTTGTCTTTGAAAAATAATCATGGGAAAATGGAACATACTAAATAGAAAGAACATATTGGAAAGAAACAAGCCTTCTCAATAATATATTTTATCAATTTTGGGACACAATATTTTTCTATATATTAACATCATTGAAATTAGAACACTGTATCTTACAATAGATGGTAAAAAAAACACTGTGCCATAGTTAACTAGCAGTGCTGCTTCTTTCTTAGAAGTATACAAAATAGTGTTTCTTACAACTGATCATGTCTTAGATTTACTTTCCTCTCTAAGATTCTGTAGAACCTATGCCAATTGGAGTAGAGTCCAAGGATCCTAAATTCTGATTAATTAGCACATGAAAAATTTGAAGCAAATTTTGTTATAATTTCCTCTAAAGCTAACAATAACCTAAAATAGTTTACATTCTAATAGCATTCATTTTGGAATCTACTCTTCTATCTTTTCTTCCATTCCCTCCTGGCATTGTTCTCAATTTTTTCTTTTTTTCTCCTAATTTCTGTCTACTATCATTGTTTTCAACTGTCCTCCTCTCTTTTTTATATTGCTTCTCCCTTTAAATACCTTTTTTTTTTTTTAGAAATTAGTTCAAGTGTTCTATATTTCTTCTAGCAAACTCACGAACACATTTCACTTCTACAAATTCCATGGCTGATTTTATTTTTGTGCATCTATGCTATTAATGGAACGAGCATTGATTCTCTGCAGAGAAGTATCTTCCCAAATGTTGTCTGAAATCTACTGAATCAGAATCTCTAAGGTGAGTCCCAGAAACTGTGTTCTCAACAAGTTCTACATCATTACTACCTTGGAGAAAAAGCAAAGCTGATCAAGTTTTCTATAAAAGCCAAGTTAATGTTCTTCAGTGAATTACTGCAGTAACAATTTTTAATTCTTTCACTTAGGTTCAAATTTTATCACAAAATCTTTTCTAATGCCAATGTTTTCTTATTCCACAGAAGAAAATTGCTGAGCCTATTCTACTTATAGTTCTAACACATAATGAGGAACTTCTGTTTTTGTCCAAGGTGGTCTCAGAACAGAGTACTAGAAAGGAGAGAGCCACACAGAGAAAAAAAATCCTGGAGGTAATACAGAGAAGTCATTAATATATCAGTATTTAGGGTTCACTAAAGATTTGTATTTATCAGAAAACTGACTAGAACATTTTATATGAATAAACTACCCAAAGCTGGGGAATGAACCATTTCAAAAGATTAAAAGGAATAGTGTCCAGCACTTGCTCAAAGCTGGAAACAGTGCCTATTTACACCAACTAAACTGGAAAAACTCTTTATTCACAAGACATCGTGTAGAGTACTCAGAAAGGTTTTGTCTTGGTAGGTAATAAGAACTATACATCAAGCACACCCGATGCACTCCTACAGGTAAACTCCAGTTAATGAAACATCAAAGTAAGTCCTAAAAGGATCAAACTGTTTCCAAGTAACTAGGAACTTAATGACATTCCAGAACAAAGCACAAGATGATTTATAGTAACATAAAAACATTCGGCATCTAACAAGGTAAAGAGGCTCAATCAAAGATCACCAGACATACAGAGAAGCAGGAAAACATGACTCATAATAAGAATAATCAATGAATCAAAATAGACCCATGTTTGCCATAGATATTAGAATTAGTAGAAACAGGTATTAAAATAATTATTAGATCTGTATTTTATAAGCCACTGTGGTGGTGCATGCCTGTTATTCCAGAACCTAGAGAAGCTCAGGCAGGAGGATTCCAAGTTTGAAGCCAGCCTCAGCAACTTAGCAAAGCCCTGTCTCAAATAAAATAAATAGGACTGGGGGATGTGACTCAGTGTTAAAGCACCCTTGGGTTTAATCCCCAGTCCTCCCCCTCAAAAAAAGGATTTTATTTCATATGTTCAAAAAGTTAAGTAGAGATATGGAAAGTATTGTAAAAGACCCAAGTGAAAATTACAGTGATGAAAACTACAACATGTGGTATTTAAAAAATATATACTGAATGGATCAATGGCAGATTCAACACTGCCACTGCTGAGATTAGCAACATGAAGGCAAAGCAATAAATACATTTTAAAGAGAAACTGGTATTTATTTTCTATAACCTTATTTCCATTTTGCTTAAAAAGTGTCTGCAGAACAGTTCATGACTACTCAGTATCCTGAAAAGACTGAATAGATACTTTTCAAAAGGAAACACAGAGAGAAAAAAATAGAAAAACTGAGGAGTATGAGTGAGCTGTGAGATAACAATAAGCAATATATATGCAATTGAATTCCTGAAGAAGGAGACAGAAAAACATTTGAAGAAGTAGTAGTCAAAAAATTTTCAAATTCTTTGCAACAATAAATCCAGAGATCCAAGATGTTCAATAAACTCAAACCACAAGACAAATGAAGAAAATGCTACAAGGTCTATCATAATCAGAGTGCCCAAAACCAGTGATAAAAGTAAACTCTTAAAAGCAGCCAGAGAAAATAGACACATTACATAACAGAGAAACAAAGATAAAAATGAAGCAGATTTCTCATAAGAATGCAAGTGAGAAGATAATCAAACATCTTTAAAGTAGTGAAAGAAAAAAAGTCAATGTAGAATTCTATTCATGGCAAAATTTCATTTAAAAAAGGTGAAACAGTTTTAAGATATATGAAATCTGGAACAAATTCATCACAGAAGAACCACACATTCCAAGAAATGGTAAGGAAAATCTTTAAGGCAAAAAGAAAACCAAAGCAGATGAAAATACAATAGATCTACACAAAGGTATTATAATAAGTAAATCAGAATGGAAATGACAAAGGCAAATGTATAAGATTTTCCCCTTAATATCTAAATAACTTTAAAAGATAATTGCCTAAGTATAATACCTAATAATTGGCTGTCATGATAACACTGTTTAAGGATTATAAGGTATATAACATATGTAAAAGTAAAATATATGAGAATGACAGCATAAAGACAGGGAAAAAAGAAACAGAAGTATATGTAAATTTCATAAACATATGTAAAATAGTATATAATACCTTGAAGATAAACTACAATAAGATGTATACTACAAGCCCTAAAGCAACAACTATAATAGTAGAGTAACACATAGCAAGACAAGAAAAGAGACAAAATGGAATAAAAAATATTCCACTCAAAAGAAAACAGATAATCACTAGGCAAATGAAAATTAAAATCAGGAACTACCATTACAAACATATTAGAATGGCTAAAATTAAGAAAACTATGTCAAGTATTGGCAAGGACATAGAAGAACTGGTGGGAATATAAAATGGTACAATCATATTGGAAAACAGTTCAGCATTTTCTTAAAAACTATAACTACTATATGATCCAGTCATTCCACTCCTAAGTATTTACCCAAGAGTAATCAAATCCTTTGCCCATTCAAAGATTTGTACCCAAATATTCATAGCAACTTTATTTGTAATAGCTCAAAACTGTAAACAAACCAAATGTCCATCAATAGATAAATGTATAAATCATGGTATAACCATATAATAGAATATTATTCAATAATAAAAATAAATGAAATACTGATACACATTATAACATGGATGAATCTCAGAATATTCATGCAAAGTGAAAGATGGCAGATTTTCAAAAAAGATACATTGTATGATTATATGATATATTGTATATATTTCATAAAATTATAGGAAAACAAGTCAGTGGTTGCCTGAGTATAGGGAGGGCTGTCCCTGAAGACAGATGTGTCAGGGAGAGATCAAGAATGTGTAGGGTTACAAAAAGAGCATAAAGAAACATTCTGAGGTGATACATATATTATTATCTTGATTGTAGGGATGGTCTTATGGTGTGTAAATGTCAAAATTTAAATATTTAAAACATGTGTACCTTATTGTATGTCAATTATACACCAAGAGAGTTGTTTGAAAAAAGCAGAAATGAAAATGCAAAACAATATATGTTATTTAAATATAGTTATAGGAACAGAAACAATAAATCTAAATCAGGCAAAAAGATTTCCTTCAGATGAAGGTGGGAGCAAGGGAAATAGAATCCAAAAAGGGGACAAAGAGGGCTTGGGTGGGATTTGTAAAGTTTTCTTCAACAAAAGGAAACAATGTGGCAAAATATTCAATGTCTGACATAGCTGGGTGATGACACTATGCAGTGGTTGTTATTTTTGTCACTTTTTAAATTTTTGTATGTTTTAAGTGTATATGTAATTTCTCAAAAAGTACTTCTATGTTAAAGCTGATATTCAGCAGCTCCTTATTTTTCTATCAAGTTAGTTCAGAATTACATAGTAAGGCTACAAAAACATTAGGTAAAAATCTAATGTATCAGGCCTCTTATATTCTATACAAATTGTCTGTACATGTGTGTATCTGCCTTCTTCTAAGCAATAGTACCCTGATTATCATACTACCCGCCAAATCGGTATTCTTGGTTCCAACCTTGCCCCCTTAGGGTCATCCTTTTCATAACTGTCAAGGGATCTTTTAAAGTTAAATCAGGTCATAATCTGCTCAGAACTTTCCCAAAGTTTTCTACCCAACTCTGATTACCACATCCTGCAAGGACATCCATGATATGATCTAGCTGATTTCTCTGACTTCAACTTCTATACTCTCCTTGCTCACACCAGCCACACAACCTCCTTAGTACTCCTTGAATATGCCAACATCTTCTCACCTCACAGAATTCACACTCAATTTTCCCTCTGCCTGGAAAACTCCATGCTCCCATAGTTTGTGCCTTCACTTCCTTCAGGTCTCACCTCAAACGTCATCATCTTCTATAACTACTATTCATATAGAAGCTCCTTACCTTCTATGATTCTTTGTTCCCTTGAATGTGCTTCACTTTTCTTCATGGCACTTGTAATCATCTAACATATTATATGTTAATTTACTTTAAAACAAATCTTTCTAAAAAATAACAAATGCTGGCAAGGATGTATAGAAAGGGGAACTATTGTCCACTCTTGATGGTATGTAAATTAGTACAGTCATGAAAAACAGTATGGGTATATAGCCAAAGGAAATAAAAACAGCATGTCAAAGAGGTATCTGTATTCCTATGGTTATTGCAGTACTATTCACAGTAGCCCAGTTAGAGAATCAAATTAAGTGTCCATTAATGAATGAATGGATAAAGAAAATGTGGAGACACACACACAAACACACACACATCATGGAACATTTTTCATACTTCATATTTAATCATTAACAATGAATGAAATTTTGTCACAACAAGGATGAATCTGAAGGACATTATGTGAAATAAGAATGCACAGAAGGATAAATATCATGTGATCTAAGGTAGAATCTAAAAATGTATACCTCATAGCAGCTGAGAGTAGAATAGTGGTGACCAGAGGCTGGGGATGAGTGGAATAGGTTGGTCAACCAGTACACAGTACAGTTAGATAGGAGGAATAAGTTCTGGTGTGCTATTGCACAGCAGGGTGACTATTGTTAATAAGAATATATTGTAAACCAGGCACTTGGCAAATGCCTGTAATTCCAATGGCTCGGGAGGCTGAGGCAGGAGATCTCGAGTTCAAAGTTAGCCTCAGCAATGGCAAAGCACAAAGCAACTCAGTGAGACCCTGTCTCTAAATAAAATACAAAAAAGGGCTGGAGATGTTTCTCAGTGGTCAAGTGCCCCTGAGTTCAATCCCCAGTTCAAAATAATAATAATAATATATTGTATATTTGAAAACAGAAGATTGGATTTTGAATGCTCTTACCACAAATAAATGATAAATGTTTGGGGTGATGGAAATGTTAACTACCTTGATTTTATCATTATACAATGTATACATGTATCCAAGCATACCCTATGTCCCATAAACATGTACAATTATTTTGTCAATTAAAAATAATTTTTTTTTCTTTTTGGTACTGGGGATTGAACCCAGGGGCACTCCACCACTTAGCCACATCCCCAGCCCTATTTTGTATTTTATTTAGAGACAGGGTCTCACTGAGTTGCTTAGGGCCTCACTAAGTTGCTGAGGTTGACTTTGAACTCGTGATCCTCCTGCCTCAGCCCCACAAGTGCTCGGATTACAGGCGTGCACCACCGTGCCTGGCTGAAAATAAAAATTTTAAAGTGAAAATAAAATCTGTCCCTGCTCTCTGTACTTGCCATTTTCAACATATAAGTTCTATTAAAACAAGAAGAGTCTCTCTTCTAACAATCAGGCCAGAAAGGCAGATGTGCCAATTTCTCAAAATTTGCAGAAATATCAATGAGTCTAAATCATTCAAATAATTTAAAAAAAGAAAGCACACCAACTCAGTATTTAAAAAGCTTTAATGTATGCAAACAGCAAACTGTAAACTATGGTCAAACTTTCAGAACAATAAAGATGACTTTCAATTTCTCACTAGTTTTAGTTTAATAACTAGTTATGGATTTTTGCCTTTCAGAAATATCTCCAAACTTTGGCCTCAAGATTAAAAGATAAATTCAAATATATATTCACTCTATACTGATAATTGTAAAAAGTAATTTTTCTAAGTTAATTGAAAATTCTGAAAAATTGCTAATTATGTGTTTAATGATTAAAAGATGAGTGACTATGCATATATTTGCCTTCATTAAATATTGATTTAGGATTCCTAATGTGTTTTTATAACATGTAATTTTAAGAGCAAATTGTGTATAGCAGAAAACATTTGGTATCATAATAATTAATCTGATTTCTTTACAAACACAGAACACAAATCCACTGGTAAACATTTAAATAACAGAGTAAACACATTCTAGAAATCATGTAATTTATTAAGGGCTTCAGAGCTATATCTATTTAATTAACATAAAGATGGACTAGTCTTTATTTGTATTCTCTAATCACTATGCCAAGGTATTGATAGTAGTATAATGACTTCACACTTCAATAATGAAAGGTACCAAAAAGAACTGATGGATTAATAAGCGCTAAGAATACAATTTAAAACTTATAAGAATGGCTAATGGAAATATATATACATATATCTGAATAGCTTAAAAATATTAAACCACTAGAAAGTAAAAAGAAAAATCAAAGGAGAAAAAGGACTTCATTTATTCAAATATCTAATAAGTACCTACTCTATAGGTGTTAAGTGCAGAACCCAGGCCCTTTCTGCCTGAGTTAATACTGAAACTATTTATAGATTAAAAAGAAAACACTAAGAACTACATTTGATTAGTTCTCATTAAGGATTCTTTAATGCCAACTAGGTGTAGTGAGACTATGTCAGATAAACTGGATTCCTTACTACCGCTTATTTAGACAAACACTAAATTTCTCAAATTTAGACAAATATTTATTTATTTATTTTTTAATTTAGACAAATACTAAATTCTGCTCTTCAGCTTCCTTTTAGCTGAAAAATGATAATAGTCTTTTATCCAGAACCCAGATAGTTGGCACTACAAAATCTACTGGTTTCTATAATAGATTTGACAATCACATACTTACTTACATTAACTTTTACTAAAATTTTAAACAATTATTTAAATATTTAATTAACTTTTTTGAATAGGACAAGTTCCTTTATAGCAGAAATTGTTACACAATTATCACAATCCTCTATTATCGACCAGGATTGTTACCGTATGTTACATATGTGAGGAGGAAGGCGGCAGAGACTGAGCTTTTAAAATTATATTTCATACTTCTGTATGACAAGCTCATGAAAATGGGGAAAGTAATGCAATTATAATGTTTTAAATTAAACAATAAAAAGCCAACATTTTGTTAGCTGAATCTAGTAGTTTAAAGTGAAAGTATCAAATCAAACGTGTTATCACTAATTCTTCTTGTTTACTGAATATCTACAATATGACAGGGGCTGTGTAGGCCCTGGGCACACACGATGGACAATCCTTATGACCATTCCAAAAGTTAGGAACTATTATACTAATTTGACAGCTGAGGAAACTGATGTTCAGAATAGTAAATAACTTATTCAAACAAACAGTACTGCATAAGATTCAAATGATCAAGAAAATTTTAATAGGAATACAGTATAATGAGATTTTACTTTCAGAAAAATAACATGTATAAAGAGCATTAAGAATTCTTTTGCAGAGGGAGCTGTTGTTTTTTTATAGTCTTTAAAAAGAGATATATTTGAATAAGCTTATTTATAACCAACTGTTTCTTCCAATAACCAGTGAGCCAGATTGAAAAAAATCTACAAAGAATCAAAACAAGAAAGAATCAGAAAAATATGGGTGATATTAAAAGAGAAGAAAAATATTACTCAGTTAAACCATAAAAAGAAGATACAAAGGGATTATAGACTATTATAATAGTTAAAAGATAACTGGCTCATATGAAAATTAACTATATCTACATATAGCAACAAAAATTAGCATAATTTAAAAGAAAGGCAACATTTTAACACTTGCCCCAAACACACACACACACACACACACACACACACACATGTGCACACATGTGTACACATATATACAACCTAAAATGTAAGGTATCTAAGAAGAGATTAATGACATAATTTGAAACAAATAAAATATTGTTTATCTTCTTGATCTTAGGATAGAGGACTCCTTGAACAAGACACCAAAAGCATGAATCATAAAAGACTGAAAAATTAGAACCTACTTAATTAAAAAATACTTTCTCTCAAAAGATACCATAATGAAAGTGAAAAGATAGTTCTTAATTACATAAGTGAAATAGTGAAAATTTGGAAAACTTTATGACGACTGTTCATGAAATTATTTCTCCAAAAATACTAGCAAAAAACAAGTCCATACACAAAATTCAGGCAGATATGAATAAAACTAAGCAAATACCTATATCTAACAGTACTTTTAATCTCATTATTTTAATGACATACATAAATCTTCCTTGCCAGATGGAGGTCAATAATGTAAATATATATATATATATTTATTTATTTATATGTACATTTATATATTAAATCAGTAAACAAATACTTTGACCATAGTCAATATCTCAAACAAATCCTGTGATTTTTTTAATAATATATTAAGCAGTGAAGATGGTAAGAAATCCATGTCATAATAATCTCATTAACATTAACATGCTCAGTACCATTCAATCAACACTGAATCTTGTTGAGTACCAGGTGCTGTGGAATATACAAATAGAGATATAGTTCCTGCTCCTTAGGCCTATAATCTAGTTATCACACAGTAAAATATAGAGAGATATATTCTATTTCCACCTAAATCTCAAATCAAATCTGGTTTTGTCTATTTCCCTAACTCTAAGCTACTAACATCTTATGTCGTTCACCTCTGTGAACTTTCCTAATGACCTCTTGCATTCATTTTCATTGTATCCCAATCTATTCAAAATACTGCAGCTACACTACCTTTTTTAAAATGCAGAAGGACATGCATTCTTTGGAGAAACCCATTCTGGATTCAGAAACATGAGACAGAGCTAAAAAAATAAGGGGGTAGGGTTGTGTGAAAGCCTGAAGAAAGTCCAACAGCCTTCATCTAAGCTGCCTCTGTAGCTTTGTAAATTAAGGACCTATCTGCCCTAGCATTAGGAAACTGAACCAAAACAATCTCTAGATAGTAATATTTGGTGCTTCTCCAAAGGAAAATGCCAACTTGCCAAAGTACATTTAAATGAAGCCTAGTAGAAGACAAGCAAATAGCTTTTTACTGTCTCAGAAAAATAAAAGAACCTATTACACCCATAGATGAAATACTATGAAAAAGGAAAAAGAGAGCATGAAAAAGTTCTCATAAATTAAATATCTTAATGACAGAAATAACTAACTCAATAGAAAGAGTTGAAGATAAAGCTAAGGAAATTTCTCAGAAAACAAGATAAAATTATACAGGCAATCTAAGAGTTCCTAACATTCAGTAGAACAGGGGTTGGCAAACCTTTTCTGTACAGGGCCAGATAATAAATGCTTACACTTTGCAGGCCAGTCTCTGTTGCAACTACACCATTTTTCCATCATAGTATGAAAACAGTCAAAGAAGGAAGTAAATAAGTGGGGCAGACAGAAGGCCAGATATGCCCATGAGTCACAGTTTGCCAACTATTACAATAAAAGATCTAAAAAATAAAAAATAAAAAAGCAGGGGCTGGGTTTGTGTCTCTGTGGTGGAGCACTCATCTAGCATGTGTGAGGCACTGGGTTTGATCTTCAGTACCACATAAAAATAAATAAGGCATTTAGAAGCCAGTCTGGGTGGAGATCCAAGATGGCGGATTAGAGGAAGGCTGCATTCCTACTTGCTCCGTGGATTCCTACTTGCTCGGGATTCAAACAGCAGGAATATGACTCTCAACGAGACTTTATATTCAAAGCACATATAAGGGGTCCCCAGGTGCCGCTCCAGAACCAACTCAGCCGGGCTGGGCTCGGCCCGCCGCGGGCAACTACCATCCGGAAGCGCCAGACCCTGCAGCTGCTTCGGAGCCACCGACCTGGGTCTGCGCCAGCCAACAAGTGAGTGTGGGTCCCCAGTAGCGCTTTGGAGTCACTGGCCGTGGCTCCAGCACCAACCGGCGGCCTCCCAGGCAGAGACCGAGCATCTCAGGCTACCTGGGGCATTCAGAGGCGTCCGGGAAACTCTGGGAACGCGGACTCTGGCAGGGAGATGGAACTACCCCACACCATTTTGGCGGCTTAACTGGTGGAGAAGGCCCATTACCAGCTTCCTGGGGCCTCCAGCTGTGTCAGGGGAGCTCCAGCCTGGAAACTCTGGGAACGCAGTCTCTGGCTGGGAGTGGGAACTATTCGGCCCCACTTCCGCAGCTTCCCTGGCAGAGAGTGCCCATCTCGGGCTTCCCAGACCCTCCAGCCGCACCTGGAGAGGTTGGCCCGAAGCCCCTGGGATCGCTGACTCCGGCAGGGAAGCGGAACTGCTCTGAGTTTGGCGGCTTCCCTGACAGAGGGGGTCCATTTCCAGCTTCCTGGGGCCGCCAGCAGTGTCAGCAGTGTCTGGAGTGATCCAGCAGGGAGCTTTGGGCCTTTGGCAATAGCTTACAGTGTCCCCAGGAGAGAGCAACCACCTGCCACTGCCTGAACCCCCAGCGAGGAGTTCAGGTCAGCCTGGGCTCTCAAGCCCAGTGTCTCCATCACTGAGCACAGTTCTGTGACACCACCCCAACTTGAACTAGTGCCCAGGCCCACACCCAGGCCCGGAGTCTACCACCTTGCTGTATCTAATTGTCTATCAACACTAGGCTGCCTCTGCCCAGAAGCATTGATCATTCCCAACCTGGAGGTAGTGGGACAGCACCTTTTTTGGGTCACCGCTTGATCAAACACTGCTCAAGCAACAGAGGGGAAGATACACGAACACCATGAGAAAACACGGGAAGAAAGTGTCCCAATTAAACCTAGATGATATATCAAGAGAACCCAAAGACAGCATGGTAGAAGGAATGACAGAAATGGAGTTCAGAATGTTCATAATTAAAGTGATCCGAGAAGAGAATGATGTGACGAGAGAGCAGATTCAGGCTATGAATAATCAGTTAATAGAGCAATTGCAGGAAGCAAAAAATTACTTCAATAAAGAGATAGAAATTCTGAGAAAAAAACAAACAGAAATTCTTGAAGGAAACAAGGAAATGAAGGAAACAATAAACCAAGTTAAAAACTCAATAGAAAGCATAATTAACAGAATAGATCACTTGGAAGACAGAACCTCAGACAATGAAGACAAAATATTTAATCTTGAAAACAAAGTCGAACAAACAGAGAAGATGGTTAGGAATCATGAACGAACCCTCCAAGAAATATGGGACATCATGAAAAGACCAAATTTAAGAGTAATCGGGATTGAGGAAGGCGCAGAGATACAAACCAAGGGTATGAATAATCTATTCAAGGAAATATTATCAGAAAATTTCCCTAATATGATGAATGAGATGGAAAATCAATTACAAGAAGCTTACAGGACACCAAATGCACAGAATTACAACAGATCCACACCAAGGCACATTATAATGAAAATGCCTAACATACAAAACAAAGATAGAATTTTAAAGGCGGCGAGAGAAAAGAATCAGATTACCTACAGGGGGAAACCGATACGTATATCAGCAGATTTATCAGCCCAGACCCTAAAAGCAAGAAGGGCCTGGAACAACATATTTCAAGCTCTGAAAGAAAACGGATGCCAACCAAGAATCTTGTACCCAGCAAAACTTACCTTCAGATTTGATGATGAAATAAAATCCTTCCATGATAAACAAAAGCTTAAAGAATTCACAAGGAGAAAGCCTGCCCTACAGAACATTCTCAACAAGGTATTCGAAGAGGAAGAGACAAAAAATAACAATCTCAGTCATCATGGGGAGGAACTACCCTAAAGAAAGAGTCCATCAAAGGAGAAACAAAGTTAAGCTAAAAACCCTAAAAAAGCTAAAATGACAGGAAATACAAGTCATATCTCAATAATAACCCTGAATGTAAATGGCCTAAACTCATCAATCAAAAGACATAGACTGGCAGACTGGATTAAAAAGAAAGACCCAACAATATGCTGCCTTCAAGAGACTCATCTCATAGAAAAACATGCCCACAGACTAAAGGTGAAAGGTTGGGAAAAAGCATACCATGCACACGGACTGAGTAAAAAAGCTGGGGTTTCCATCCTCATTTCAGACAAAGCAGACTTCAAACCAAAGATAGTCAGAAGGGATAAAGAAGGACATTTCATATTGCTCAAAGGTAGCATAAATCAGCAAGACATAACAATCATAAATATTTATGCACCAAACAATGGTGCATCCATGTATGTCAATCAGATCCTTCTCAATTTCAGGAATCAAATAGACCAAAACACAATAATACTCGGAGACTTTAACACTCCTCTCTCACCGTTGGACAGATCTTCCAAACAAAAATTGAATAAAGAAACTATAGGACTCAATGACACAATCGCTAATCTGGACTTAACGGACATATATAGAATATTCCATCCATCAAAAAGCGAATACACTTTCTTCTCAGCAGCGCATGGGTCCTTCTCTAAAATAGACCATATGTTATGCCACAAAGCTACTCTTAACAAATACAAAACATACAGATACTACCTTGTATACTATCAGATCATAATGGAATGAAATTAGATATCAACGAGAAAGTTAGAAACAGAAACTACTCCAAGACCTGGAGATTAAATAATATGCTATTGAATGATACATGGATAACAGAAGACATTAGGGGGGAAATTAAAAGATTCTTAGAGGTCAACGAGAATAAAGATACAACATATCGAAATCTCTGGGACACCATGAAAGCAGTGCTAAGAGGAAAGTTCATTGCAGAGAGTGCATTTAATAAAAGAATGAAAAGTCAACAAATCAATGACCTCACATTACAGCTCAAAGCCCTAGAAAAAGAGGAACAGATCATCACCAAAAGTAGAAGACAGGAAATAATCAAAATCAGAGCTGAAATCAACGAAATTGAAACAAAAGAAACAATTCAAAAAATTGACGAAACAAAAAGTTGGTTCTTTGAAAAAATAAACAAAATTGATAAACCCTTAGCCATGCTAACAAAGAGAAGGAGAGAGAAACTCCAAATTACTAAAATTCGCGATGGAAATGGAAACATTACAACAGACACAATTGAAATACAAAACATAATAAGAAGCTACTTTGAAAATTTATACTCCAACAAAATAGAAAACCTGGAAGACATCAACAGGTTCCTAGAGGCATATGAGCCACCCAAACTGAATCTGGAGGACATACACAACTTAAATAGATCAATTTCAAGCAATGAAATAGAGGAAGTCATCAAAAGCCTACCAACAAAGAAAAGTCCAGGACCAGATGGATTCACAGCCGAGTTCTACAAGACCTTCAAAGAAGAGCTCATTCCAATACTCCTCAAAGTATTTCATGAAATAGAGGAGGAGGGAACCCTTCCAAACTCATTCTATGAAGCTAATATCACCCTGATACCAAAACCAGAGAAGGACACATCAAGGAAAGAAAATTTCAGACCCATATCTCTA